>JABFFG010000330.1:0-102049 GCA_013623685.1 Fusarium transvaalense
ACCTATTACCTACCATTACACTACACTGCACTGATTTTTGGTTTTGCTTGATTGATACTGCGCCTCTACATCATCGGCTCCTCCCTCTCAGCTCCTTCAATCCCGCATCGACGGCTTCGCTTCCACCTTCGCCCTCTCGCCGATCCTCTTTATTAATTCATAGGCTTTACAATGTCAGGTCCAATCCCGTCAATGCCTCCGGGCCAGCCAACCGTTGTCCCCGTTGACCCTTCCTCTGGTCTCTGGGAGCGGTTAACGCACTGGGCGTCAGAGAACAAGACAGTCGTCTACACCATTGCTGGTGTCGGTATTGCTGTTACGGGTGCCGGTGTAATTTACTACCTCAATGACAACGTATGTCCCGCCGTCGTCCATCTGATGATGTCGTTCTTGATACTGTCGCCTAAACAATGCGGCTCTATATCGAACCACATAACTCACATAACCATTGGCTAACTTTTTTATCCAAACTTATAGAGCGCTAAGGACACAACACCAAAGATGAGCAAGAAGGAGAGGAGAAAGCGAAAGGAAGCCGATCGCAAAGCCGATAAGGAAGCACCCTCAACCGGCCCCTCCCAACCCAAGCCTGCTTCTGCTGAGACTGAGCCGGAGCTGCCCGACGTCGACGAGGAGTCAGTTTCTAGCCTTACTCAAGAACAGCGTGAAGATTATGCCGCCAAACTGAAGCAAGCTGGCAACAAGGCCTATGGCGATAAGTCGTATAACAAAGCTATCGAGCTTTACTCCAAGGCCATCCTCTGCAAGGCCGACCCTGTCTTTTACTCCAACCGAGCCGCCTGCCACAGTGCCATGAGCGAATGGGATCAGGTGATCGAGGATACTACCGCCGCCATCAACATGGACCCTGAGTATGTCAAGGCCATCAACCGCCGCGCTACTGCGTACGAGCACCAGAAGAAGTACTCTGAGGCTCTTCTCGATTTCACAGCTTCGTGCATCATTGACAACTTCAAGAGCGAGTCTACCGCCCAGGCTGTCGAGCGCCTTCTCAAGACTTTTGCCGAGCAAAAGGCCAAGGAGATGATGGCCTCCCGACCACCAAAGCTGCCCAGCCCCATTTTCGTCGGCAACTACCTTCAGAGCTTCCGCCCCAAGCCTCGCCCCGAAGGCCTCGAGGACTCAGAAGAGCTGGACCCTGACACTGGCAAGGGACAGGTGCAGATTGGTCTCCAAGCTTTGGAGAAAAAGACTGGTGATGGATACGAGGAGGCCCGACAAGCTTTCGAAAAAGCCTTGGAGCTCGGCGACCTGGGTGAGTACGAGGCACTTGCTTATAACATGAGGGGTACTTTCCGCACTCTGCTTGGTAACCACGCCGAGGCCACACAAGACTTCGACAAGAGTATCGAGCTCGACCCTTCGATGACCCAAAGCTACATCAAGCGCGCCAGCATCAGCCTGGAGCTTGGTGAGCCAGACAAGGCCGAGGCCGAGTTTGCCAAGGCCCTCGAGCAGGACAAGAACGACCCCGATGTTTACTATCACCGCGCCCAGGCCCACTTCATCAAGGGTGACCTCGCCGATGCTCAGAAGGACTACCAGAAGTCGATCGACCTCGATAAGGACTTCATCTTCTCTCACATCCAACTCGGCGTTACCCAGTACAAGATGGGCTCGATCGCTTCGTCAATGGCTACTTTCCGACGATGCATCAAGAACTTCCCTAAGGTGCCCGATGTTTACAACTACTACGGAGAGCTGCTCCTCGACCAGGGCAACTTCTCCGAAGCCGTCGAGAAGTTCGATACCGCCATGGAAATGGAGAAGCAAACTAAGCCTATGTCTATGAACGTTTTGCCCCTCATCAACAAGGCTTTGGCTCTCTTCCAGTGGAAACAAGATTTTAAGGAGGCCGAGGCTCTCTGCAAGAAGGCCCTTATTAGTGAGTCTTGTTCATGTCAAACTAGTGCGAATAGATGCTAACTACTGAATAGTCGACCCCGAATGCGATATCGCTGTTGCTACCATGGCTCAGCTTCTCCTCCAGCAGAACAATGTCCCTGCCGCCCTCAAGTATTTTGAGCGCGCCGCCGAGCTTGCCCGAACCGAAGGCGAAATCGTCAATGCCCTGTCCTATGCTGAGGCCACCCGAACGCAAGTCCAAGTCACAGAGAAGTACCCCAAGCTGGCAGCTAAGCTGGCAGGCGGTGCCGGACCTGGAGGCCTTCGCATGGGCCCTCAATAAATGTGTATGAAACAAAAGATCAACGGCCAGGACGGCGTGTAAAGTGTACGAATTCGGAGCAGACGAGAAAATGGAAGGCGTTGAATTAGGATGGGATGCGGGACACAATCACACCACACTCTGTCCAATGAGGGAGCTCAGCTACGGCGCTGTCTCGCCTCACCAACAAGTGAAGTCCAATGCAATGCTTTGCAGCTGGGAACTATAATGCACACACCTGAACCCTACTGTACCTGTATATAATAGCACTTCTCTCATCTCTTTCTTAAGCATATTGGGGATCTGTGAGGATGGGCGCAGGGCAGGTACTCAACAGGCTTGGACATAAATGGTGTATCGGAGGAAAAAAGAAATTAAGTCGTTTTTTCGTCAACCTGGAACCTGTCATGTGCTCAGATAACTTATGCTCGAAACTAAGACTCATGTTTGGATGTAAAAAAAGAAAAAAAGAAAAAACTCTTGATATCAAGTTCTGTAGGATTTCCTCAACTTGTCATGCACCCCCATAAGCTTTCCTGGATCATGTTTCAACATAAATACATACAATACCGACGATACTCCTCTCATTTGTCTGCCCACCCTTTTCTGTGTTGAGCAGAACTGGCAGGTAACCCTACAAGAGAAGGTAAGATAATGAAACACAAAGACTAAGAAAACGGTCAATATAAAGACCGCCCGGAGACACCGCCATAAAACTATCGTCCTCATCAACAACCCATACATAGGTCTGCCGGCCGAGTCCCCGGCCTTTTCCTCCACACGTCCATCAAAATGATTGCCCCAACGCTTCGGCGCTTCAGGGAGAGAATAAAAATTAAGTACGGGATGCGGTATACGGTAAAAAAAAAAGATGTCGTATACGCTGATTTTGCGAGCGACAAGAGAAAACAAGGCCCAAACGTCGTCGAGATATCTATGAGGGAAACCACGTAACAAGCATAACATCAGCATCGTAGCAAAAATATTAGAAGCATCGAAGACAACCCGCTACTTGCTGTTGTTATTGGCTACGGTGACACCGACGCCAACACCGACAGCAATGGCGATGATAATGAGTAAGACAACGAGGGCGCACCACCACTTGAGCTTGCGACGGTTCAGGGCGTGCTTCTTGGCAACCTCGACTTGCTCATTGCCCTTGATCATGTGCTCGTTAGTGTTCTCCGCATTTGTCTCGGCGGCCTGAACAACGTGCTCCTGTTGTTCGACAATAGTAGCAAGCTCCTGGTAGAGGATGGAAAGCTCATAGAGAGTTTGCTCTATGCGCTGAAGCTCGCTGTGACGGGCACGGACGTTACCAAGCACAGAGCTGGCATGTCCGGTGCGATTCGTTCGTAGCTGAGGACAATCGTGCGTCAGTTATGATGCCCACGAAGAATAGCTTAACCATCATTGTGGGATATTGCGTATTACTTACAGCAGTTTGGAAGACACCCTCGTTGCCCCAATCGGCATTGGCGGCTTCTCGAACTTCTTCTTCGGATGCATCGGGGTTGACGATACGATACTGACGAGCAATCTGATCGCGGTATCGTTGCTCGTAGTCGCGCTCGACGCTCTGGTACTTGTCGAGCTCGGACTTGAAGAAGGTCTTTAGAGATTGCAACTGTGTATTCTTTGTGGTGCGAGAGCTGTCATTGGTCTTTGCAAGGTCGCGCTCAAGTCCCTTGATTCCGTCCTTGATGGCAGTGTTGCGAATCTGAGTCTGGGAGACAAAGTGCTCGAGCTCATGGTTTGCGGACCCATCAGTGCTGCTGAGAGTTCGCTGGTGGAGCAGACCGATGTGATCGATGTCGGTAGTCAGACCCTTGATCTCATCGCGAAGCTTCTGCACGCGGTTTAGGAATTCCTGTTGCGAAAGACTCGAGCCAGCAGCAGGAGCCTGTTGCGAATAGTCTTGCATCTCATACTGGTTATTGCTATGGGCTGGCGCATCTTGCGCATACGGATTGGCCTGAATCGCAGCATCCGTGTCAGCACGATTGTGGTCAGTTTTCAAGCAACAAGGAACGCGCGTACCTGGCCGTAACCATAAGAGCTTTCCTGAGCTGGGCCCTGCTGGTAAGGGTTTTGGTTGTACTGATCGTAGGACATGATGAACAGTTATGCTCGGAGGAGATAGCAATGGCGGGGGAAAGATGTGATGATGGCAGAAGCAAAAAGAGACTAATAAAAGACTGCCCGGTGAAAGTGACGAGATGAAGCTACCCGACTGAGCTTTGATTGTCTTGGCTAAGACCAATACGTACGGGTCTGGATTGGATGATGTCTAGGTATCTAGTCGGCGCCAGTGCCCAGTGGCGTCTTCACCCTTGACTTTTAGTGGAAGGTGCACGGGTCCTTCAGTGGAAGAACGCTGGAAACAACCGCTGGAGCGTGACGTAGGGAAGCCAGGTTCTTCGATCGGAAAAAAGCTTGGTCTTCCTCGGTTGAATGGACAGGGATGCTAGAGCAAAACAATGAGGAGGAAACAAAACACTCGCTTAGCAAAATCGTCAATTAAATCATGTACGTTGACGCTTTGACGATGTTCTTGGGAGAGAGAAAAGATGGAAGAGCAGATTAGAACTCTTCAAAGTCAATTGCTGACTGAGTAGGAATATGCGCGGCTTATGTATGAGGCTTTCTAATACTTTAGCCTGCCTTATCCCGGCAATATCGGAGCGTTGCCTACGCAGGTGGCGGGTTGTTGTAAACCAAGCGTGGAGGTGCCCGGGCAGTATAGTAATACTGGAGACGACCAAATTGGGCCAGTCTCCAGAAGCAAGCCCTGGGCAAGGGTCTTTTCGATTGCTCATTCAACATGATCAGTCGTCAACAACTGGGGCTGGTTGCAACCTACCGTCTGCGAATGCGAAACTCCGTAGCTCCACCTTACCTTAGGTACATAATATTGGGGCTGAGCGTTCAGTGAGGTCAAGACGCGGGTGTGAGACCAGATCGGCAAGAATATGTACTGTATAGACATGCATACAAGCGTCCTGACTTGGCTCTTTATCCGTCGACATGTTCTTGTGGCTGAGCCGTTACATAGTGAAGCTTCCATTTAAAGACTGCCAAGACAAGGGTTTGGTTCTAATGGTTTCAATTAACGTTGAATATGGCTTAGGTAGGCTATGATCGCAATTCGAGGGTCGGCGGGTGAACATCGAGACGAAACAAAACCCTTGAATCATCAAATTCTCTTTAGAGACATTTTAACAAGGCTATGTTGACGCTTGTGTCTGCCCCAATCCTCTTTGTCATCCATCTCGTTCAAGTGCTGATGTTGGCCAACACCAGCCAATGGCCATTGTCCACTGTTGCGTGTTTATTCAATTTTTCCACCATGAAATTATCCACAGCTGTTAAAAGCCGTCACCACTTGGTTTGATATTTTGCACTGTAAAACTCCAAACGCCGGTGTTCCGTTCAAGTTCTGTTCTGCATCGTCGTGTGTTGTGACCCTACTCACGATGTGCTAAACTGCCCAAGAAGTTCAAGAGAGCATAGAATCCAGACCGTCACATCAGGTGACTAATCTCATGTTCTATGGCCCAGGAACCATAGCTATCCACAGGCAAAATGCGTGGACAGAATTGGATATCTGGTTTGTGACCCGTAACGATCTTACAGATAGTTCTTCTTCTTGGCGGTTCGTGTATACTGCGTGAGATGCCACTCGACGTCGCCGTCCTTGTTCTCGAGGGTGCCACTTCGAATCTCGAATACCCGCATCGTCATTCGTGGTCCGACCTCAGCCAATTCAACACTGTCATATCCTGTCCTTACAAAAACATGGTGCCTAACTTCAATACTATCCTCGATGTTCTTGAATGTAACGACTCGGTTGCCAACCTTGTTCTTGCTCGTGATGGCTTCTCTAGGAGGGAAGACGTGCTTCAAAACCTTGACCACACGCTCACCCAGCCGGCTAGTAAAGCCATCGAAGATGAGATGAGGATAAGACTCGCTCACTGTTCCGCGCACGCTTCCAGGGATGTCATGACGGAGCACGACGTTATGCAAAGAGAATGAAACCGTTGGGCCATGGGGGAAGTGAGACAAGGTCAAAGCAGTCGGTGTACCTCGATGCTCGTGAAGAAGGACAACGTCGGAGAGGCCTGCTGACTGGGCGGAGCGCACCAGGTCAGGTAGGATGAGGTTTCCACGGTTGAGGCGAACGGCCGTTGGGAGAAGAAGTCTGATCTCCTTTGCGAAAGCTGCTAGTCTGGCGGAGGGATCTCGAGAAGTTGTCACAAGCACACGCGGGTCAACAATTCCAGAAAGTTGGGCATACTCGTCGTCGAGGTCGAGTTGTTCGTTGGTTGTGAGATCAGGTCGGGATTCGTCGTACTGGTAGTCCTTGCGCAAAGACTTATCGTTGGCGATTGTAGGATCCAAAGGCTTGCCAGAGGCGAGAGACGACCTCAGCTTGGCTCGCTTCTCACTGATCTCGGCATCTCGCAGAAGAAGAGCTCGTCGGTATAGGTAGTCGCGCCTTTGGCGCGCTTGTTTGCGCTGCATAACCAAGGTTAGTATTCATGCGTTGGATCAGAAAGACTCCCAGCTGAGCTTACAATCATAATGTATAATCGTATAAGTTCGTTTTAAGAGTAGAACCTTTCTCCAGAAGATGGCTACCAATATGAAATTTCCTGGCTGCCACTACGAAAGTTTGGATAGAAAAAGTTCCTTATCAGACGGAGCCGATAACAAACCGCCTATCACGTGGGCGCAAAATGTCCCACCAACCTGCACCAAGCAAAGAGGGTCCAGCTACTCACCTGGATATAATCTGGTTCACCAGAAGCCACAATTTACTGAAGCCAAATTCTGTGACGTGCCTTCCGTGAGATTCTGTGCTACTCATTCATCCCGCTTGACTACGAGACTATCTCTCGCAGCCTGGCCTACTTCTGTTCCGGCGCATTTGTTCCCGCGATGATGTGAGCCTTACCAGCGACTTACAACTCCCAAACACTTTCACAATTCGACCCGAGTCGCCCTTAAGCCTCCCATACGGATCTTTTCGAAAGAACAACAGCTGTAGGTGAGTCGCACTCACTATTGGTGTCGTCAGCAACAATCCGGACCTTGCCCCCGTCCACTGCTTTGCCACCACCCTACCTTGCTCAACGCGGGGATTCAGATGTTGATAAATCTCCTTGCAGGAAAACCCTACGAGCCACCACCAAACTCCACACAACACCAACATGGAGGGCGCCTTTACCCATGTTGGAAATCATTTGATATCCGACTCCGCTGCTGCTATCAAGGCCGGAGCTGATGATCTTTCTACGATCGACCCCGACGAGAGTTTGCTTTATGGCAAATACGGAGAACGAAACGGCCGCCGCCGAGCCGACGATGACGATAACCAAACTGAAGTATTCGAGGAAGACGACAACGATAGCCTGAACAGCGTTCCGGTCGATGGACTGAATGGACTTAAGCTCAAGGGTCAAGATGAGGAGAAGGAGCTTCCGGCTCACGCATGCGCGTAGGTTGACTGACCGGGCACCTTGTTACTTGACATTTGCTGACGCCTGGTTAGATACTGCGGCATTCACTCTCCAGGATGTGTCGTGAAATGCCTGACATGCAACAAATGGTTTTGCAGTGCGAGAGGCAACGGTACATCGACCCACATCGTGAATCACCTCGTTCGAGCTCGCCACAAAGAAGTTCAACTTCATCCAGAGTCTACTCTCGGCGATACAGTTTTGGAATGCTACAATTGCGGAACAAAGAATGCTTTCCTTTTGGGCTTTATACCAGCAAAGTCTGATACTGTTGTTGTCCTTCTGTGCCGACAGCCATGTGCCGCCAACACCTCGAACAAGGATATGAACTGGGATACATCACGATGGCAACCACTGATCGAAGAGCGAGCCTTTCTGCCATGGCTAGTTGCGACACCGTCGGACTCCGAGCAACTTCGAGCCCGCCACCTTACGCCGAACATGATCGCCAAACTGGAGGAGATGTGGAAGATTGAACCTAAGGCGACAGTGGTTGATCTTGAAAAGGCAGCGAGTATCGACGACGATCCCCAGCCTGTCCTGTTAAACTACGACGATCCCTACCACTATCAGAACATCTTCGGCCCCTTAGTCAAGATGGAATCTGACTATGACAAGAAACTAAAGGAAGCGCAATCTGAAGATGGACTCTTGGTTCGTTGGGACTACGGTTTGAACAACAAGCATCTTGTCAGCTTCAACCTCCACAAGATCGAGTCTGGCGATGTGAAGCTTGCTGTCGGTGATGAGATGCGTCTACGCTATAAAGGCGAGCTGCGATCTCCTTGGGAAGGAGTGGGCTATGTTATCAAGATCCCGAACAACCAGTCTGACGAAGTTACGCTTGAGTTGCGCAAGACTGGGAACGAGAAACTCGTTCCAACCGACCTGTCCCACAACTTTTCGGCCGATTATGTTTGGAAAGCGACATCCTATGACCGTATGCAACTGGCCATGAAAACCTTCGCCGTCGATGATATGAGTGTATCGGGTTACATTTTCCACACTCTGCTGGGCCATGAGGTTCAGCTGCAAGTTATGAAGACGAACCTGCCTAAGAAGTGGTCTGCTCCTGGGCTTCCTGATCTCAACCCTAGCCAAGTCGGTGCGATAAAAGCGGTCTTGCAGAAGCCCCTTAGTTTGATCCAAGGACCTCCCGGAACCGGCAAGACAGTGACATCTGCCACCATCATCTACCATCTGGCCAAGACAAGTGGAAACCAAGTACTCGTCTGTGCACCCTCCAACGTCGCCGTGGATCAGCTTTGCGAGCGTGTCCATCGCACTGGGCTGAAGGTAGTCCGCCTCACGGCCAAATCTCGCGAGGATGTCGAATCATCTGTCAGCTTCTTGGCTCTCCATGAACAGGTCCGTATGTCAGAGCACAATAGCGAGCTCGTCAAGCTCTCACAGCTCAAGAACGAATTGGGCGAGCTGTCAAGCCAGGATGAGAAGAAGTATAAGCAGCTCACCAAAATTGCCGAGCGTGATATTCTCAACAATGCTGACGTTGTCTGCTGCACTTGTGTGGGTGCTGGCGACCCCCGACTGTCTAAAATGAAGTTCAGAAACGTCCTGATCGACGAGTCGACCCAATCAGCGGAGCCCGAGTGCATGATCCCGCTCGTTCTTGGATGCAAACAGGTTGTCCTCGTGGGTGACCACAAGCAACTTGGCCCTGTCATCATGAACAAGAAGGCAGCCAAGGCCGGTCTTAATCAGTCGCTTTTTGAGCGCTTGGTCAACCTGAAGCTCTCCCCTATCCGACTGAACATCCAGTATCGTATGCACCCTTGTCTTTCTGAGTTTCCCTCCAACATGTTTTACGACGGTAGTCTGCAGAATGGCGTCACCCACGAGAACCGCTTACGCAAGGATGTCGACTTCCCTTGGCCGGTCGGCGAAATGCCTATGATGTTCTGGTCTAATTTGGGCCACGAAGAAATTTCTGCCTCTGGGACATCATATCTCAACCGCACGGAAGCATCCAACGTCGAAAAGGCAGTCACTCGGTTCTTCAAGGCCGGAGTGAAGCCTGCTGACATCGGCGTCATTACCCCGTACGAAGGCCAGCGAAGCTACATCGTGACTACTATGCAAAACTCGGGAACTTATAAGAAGGAGTACTACAAGGAGGTCGAGGTGGCTTCAGTTGATGCATTCCAGGGTCGTGAGAAGGATTTTATTGTCCTCTCTTGTGTCCGATCCAACGACAACCAAGGTATCGGTTTCTTGTCCGATCCCCGCCGTCTGAACGTGGCCTTGACTCGAGCCAAATATGGACTTGTCATTCTTGGCAACCCCAAAGTTTTGTCCAAGCACGAACTCTGGCACAATTTGCTTGTTCACTTTAAAGATCGCAAGTGCTTTGTTGAAGGCCCATTGACCAACCTTCAGGCATGTCTACTACAGTTCAGTCGCCCCAAAGTTAGTTATCGCCAGAAGAACCAGCAGCCGCAGTTTGGAGCTGGGAGCTACTCAAACGGAGGGCGTTTCAACCCGCCCCCCTCAGGCCGAGACTTCGATTTGGGCTCCATGGTGTCGTACATTCCCGATGATGTATCTTCTGTTCATGGCTCTGCATTCGGGGGCGCTTCTCTCACCAGCGCTTTCCCTCCTATGTTCTCGAGCTTCACTCCCGATCAGTGGCCCGGTCTACCAGGTGTAGCTGCTCCTGGCCGAGGAGGCAAGAGCCGCGGCCGTGCAACGGAAAGCATTGCAGGCGAGAGTGTAGCCAACTCTGAGTACACAGATGCATCTTCAAGCGTGATTGGCGGCAAGGGAGTAGGACAGGGCGGTGTCAGCCTGGGGGCAGGACTTCATGACGCTGTCACGGGCATGCGACCTGTCTCCTACAGCCAAAGTGACCGACTCAAACAGTACGTCGAAAGCAGTGGGCGCATGGTTCCTGGTAACGGCTATGGGCGACGCTTCGACGACGATGAGAAGAGTGTCAGTACGGCATTTCACAGCCAGATCGGAGGAGGTTACGACTGAAGAACCAAGTGAGCGCCATGGCTAGATGATTCCAATTTTGCATCCCACGGGCTCTGCTGCACGTTTTGCCGCCACCGGCGGATCACCGAGCGTGGAGGGCAAATCGTCGTCTCTTTCGGAAGCCTCTCAGTAAGGCCCGCACGGTCAACCCCGCCCTTCTTTGCGGAGACCATGCCGTGTCCGACTGTTGGACGACGCCCGGCTAGATTACAAGCCAGGACAGAGACATGGGAGTTGCGTCGCCAGCGGCTCGACCTACGACGGCCTTTCATAGGGTCGTAGCAGGCCCGGCAGGTGCAGATTGTCTTGATCTTTGAAAAGAAAACATAACGATAGCGGAGGGGTCAAGGGTATGAGGGATGAGATTAGGAGAAGAGTCAATGAGAAGTGGCCAGCAACGACAGACAACCTAATTGTACAGTCGTATAAGACAAGGTGATGGGGCGAACCCGTATAACACGATGGTTCAACCCACATTGGAGGATTCGCGGGCCACACATTTGTTTGGTGCTTTGGCACCCTACGTTGATTTTTAGAGTTGACCATAGCCAGTCATTACCAGGTAGAAAACAAGCTTAAGTCATTCTTTCGATCAATAATAGCCCATGCAGGAACGTTCGGTGTACTATGCAAGATAAGTTTTAGGCCCGAAGTAAGGGGAGTCCGTGGAATGTAAAAAAAGCACCACACGAATTCGTTAGACAAGGTGACAGCATGGCTTTACGTGGACTGCCCGGCCCCTTGCTCTGAAGCCTTTGGGTGACAGACTGAGGGCTTGAAAGATAGGAGCACATCAAGTATTTAAGATAACGAGGCCACAGTCGCAAGAGAGAAACGCGAGATCGTTTCAATCTCAGATACAGAGTCTGGGTGGGAATCTCATTGATTGGTTCTAATTGAGGAAATGAACTGGATGGAACTATAGGCTGCGTTAAACTGTCCTAGACGATTGTAATCGTGTAGGTGCTAGCTAATTCTTTACTATAGGCGTATCTACCTGCCTGCAGCAGTTGACTGCAAGATGGATTCCATCCATGGATCCATCCTACTAAGGTTACTGTACCGGGCGGGCTGCTTAGTAGTACTTAGCGCCACCTTACAGGGCATACCTAGGTAGTACGCTACCTTAGTCCCCAGCGGGCTGTCATCCAATGTTCTCCCGTCCCGTCTGGTATGAGCAGTTGTCATCAACAGGAATATCCACTGTGCAAAGGATTGAAATGATGCGGCTAAAACTGAATATCGGGCATATCAGCGGCATACTCAACAGATAAGTAAAGGTCGCACAGTAGAAACATAAACCGAAGCAGAAAAATTCAGGGTACTCGAAAGAGATTCCGTGCACTTTACGGATACCTTTACCATGGATAACAGGCAGGGCGCTCTACCCGTTCTAGGGGGGTGAGAGAAAACACAGATCCTAAGCTTAGGGTACCGAAAATAAATCGCCTAAGAATGGGTCTAGAATGGCCTGAAGTGACTAAAGTATTCTGTCTCTTAGGCGAGTAGACCTGCGTTTTCTATATCCCCGAGGGCCCGTTACAGGTCTATGTATTCATCTCAATACCGTACACTATTGAGTAGTAGGTACTCAGGTACGCAAGCCTCCCCCTGAAAGTTGCATATCAATCCCTCCCTTGGAACTGGTAGGCTTGGCTTCCGCTATCGGGGCCACTGCCTCTCCCTTATTTGTGTCTCTGATCTCCGCGCCGCACACCTATTAAAGCAGGTACAACGTGTGCCTACCTACCTAGGTAGACCAGTAGGTAGATTAGTAGGAAGGTGTTGTATCACATTAACTTGCCTTTCATAGATAGTAGCTTGTCCCTTCCCTACTTCTGCAGCAACGACTCTTCCTTTCTTGCATCTTTCGTTCTCTTCTTTTGTGCTTGCTTCTTCACGTCGCTCCTTAGATTCAACCGACCACTTAATCTCTCTCCCTATACGTACGTACGTGGGTGAAAACCACCACACTCCAACAGCCACATTTTCAACGTGCGATGCGCATATAACAATTATAATGCTGGCCACTTTCCAAGGGCGACCTGGTCGTCGCTACATTAGCCTCTTTCTCTTCATTGCCATCACATGGTTTCTTATCCACAACTTTCGTCCCTACGAACGTTACCGTACCGTGAGAATCGGCACGTACAACTACCTTCCTAGCAGCTACGACTGGAGTAAGCAGCAAATCTTTCACCCCGTCGAAGATATCAAAGGCCCTCCGAACGGCACCTTCAAGCTACTGCCAAAGATTCAAAAGGAACGCCCCGATGGTTACACCGAAGACAGCGAGACCACTGCTAGAAAGGCGGCCATCAAGCAGGCTTTCACCAAAAGCTGGGAGGCCTATAAGAAGCATGCATGGGGCTGGGACGAGCTGGCGCCGGTCTCCCTCAAGGGCAAGACGACCTTTTCTGGCTGGGCTGCCCAGATTGTCGATGCCCTCGACACTCTCTGGATTCTTGACATGAAGGATGAGTTCAAGGAGGCTGTCCAGCTTGTTGCCATGATCGATTGGGCACGCACTGGCGATAGCTACCTCAACCTGTTTGAGGTAGCTATTCGTCACCTTGGTGGCCTCCTCTCTGCCTACGAGCTCTCTGACGAAGCTGTCTTGCTAGGCAAGGCCATTGAGCTAGGTGAGATGCTCTATGCCGCATTTGACACCCCCAACCGACTGCCATCTCACTGGCTTTACTTCAAGTCTGCCAAGAGCGGAGCTCAGCAAGCCGACGAAGAAATGTCCGGTGCTGCGGGCGGCTCAATGTGCCTCGAGTTCACTCGTCTGTCCCAGATTACTGGCAACCCTAAATACTATGATGCCACTGAGCGCATCAAGCAGTTCTTCTATCGCAACCAGGACAATACTAAGATTCCTGGCTTGTGGCCGCATGTCATGAACTATCGCGACGAGAAGGTTGATGACGATCGCTTCACCCTAGGAGCTGGCGCGGACTCACTCTACGAATACTTGCCCAAAATGCACGCGTTGTTGGGCGGCCTAGATCCTGAATACATCGAGATGACCACCAAGGCTCTTGATACCGCAACTAAGCACCTGCTCTTCAAACCCCGCAACCCCAATGACCTGAATATCTTGATGTCAGGCAACGCAGTACCAGGCGAGGATGGTGCCAAGCCCAAGCTTACCGCTGAAATGCAGCATTTGACATGCTTTGTCGGCGGGACTTATGCTCTGGCTGGCAAGCTTCTTTCACGAACTGACCTTGTCGACCTCGGTTCTCGCCTAACCGCTGGCTGTGTCTGGGCATACGATGCTTTCCCCACGAATATCATGCCCGAGATTGCTGAGCTTGAAGCTTGCGACTCTATTACCAGCAAATGCCGCTGGAGTGATAAGCCCGTGGAGAAAAAGGACAAGCTACCAGAGGGTTTCGTCCGAGTGCGGAACTCGGAGTACAGACTGCGCCCCGAGGCTATCGAGAGCGTCTTTTATATGTGGCGTATCACAGGCGACGACGTCTGGCGCGCCGCTGCTTGGCGTATGTGGGATGGCATCGTCAAGCAGACTGAGACTCAGGAGGCCTTTGCTACAATCAGCGATGTCAACAGAAAGGGCAGTGACAAGCGTGATAACATGGAGGTAAGTTTCTCAGTCTTCCAAGCTCCTAGATCAAAACTGACAATGCCAGACCTTTTGGATGTCCGAAACTATCAAGTACTTTTACCTCACCTTTGAGGATCCCAAAGTTATCAACTTGGACGAATGGGTGCTCAACACCGAGGCACATCCTCTGAAGCGTCCCAAGGGTGAGGAGCCCGAGACTCCTAAGAAGAAGACATCGTGGTGGAAGTTCGGCCATTAAGCTAGGAGTTCGCGGAATTCTTTCATTAATGTTATTTTAATGGGTTAGGAAAATGGAAGTCTAGTGTTTTGGTTATATCACCTTTTTATATACGATTCAACCTACGGGGATGATTCAGACACAACATCAATTGTTTCGAACAGATGAAAATCGAGGGCCTGGCCTGATTTGAATGAATATTGAGACCCGCGTGTAATAGCTTATACAGAACGAAGCGACACGAATTAATATAAGATACAATATCAATACTCTCAAAACCACCTACCCGCAACGAAATTTACACGGCATTGATGTCATTAATTCTATACCTGCTCATTAAGGCATGGTTGTCACTCATCCCGCTAATCGCATCACCCCGCCTCGCGCATTAAGATTCGCCCCAGCTCATAGATTACATCACCACCAAAATAATGCATCATCTAAACCCATGTCCCCAATTCACTTACATCACAACTTTCTTCTAGAAATAACTTACTCGTCTCCTTATCCTTCCTTAATCCGGCCGTAATGCGGCATGCCGCTGCGTCCCTCTCTCCTCTGTAGTCAGCGCCCTGCGCCAATTCCTCCAGTTTGCAGCGCCAAACTGTTCCGGTACCCAGCACCAGTCATACACAGACTGCAAGTTCAGCAGCGAAGAGGGCGACATGACGAGGTTGCCAAAAAGAATCATTATGAACGGCTGAACGTGCGGCATGATGCCACACCGGCAGAAATAAAAAAGTATTGTCGTCGTCGTGCATCGCTTATGATAACATGTAGCTGATATTTCCAAGGTCCTTCTACTCGCTCTCAAAGACACATCATCCTGACGCCAATCGCTCGGATCCAAACGCATCATCTACCTTCTCCCTCATCTCCGAGTCATATACAGTCTTGTCTGACAAGTCACGCCGCGCGGCCTATGACCGAGATGTCCTCCGTCTGCACCATCACCCACCACAGGCAGCTGCTCACCGTGGCTCTTATCATTCCCACCAGGCTGGTGGACGCGCACCTTCAGGTCTAAGCCGCAGGAGAGGTACATTTCGCGGTCCACCGCCTAGTTTCTACCGCAGCGGGGGGTGGGGAGACCAAGCGGACAAACGTCGCAGGGCGCATGAAGAGAGCACTGGCGGTGGCGGCGCATCATCGCAAGAGCCAGGAGCATCACATAGTCGTCATCATAGTCCTTGGGGGGATCCTTTTAAACACGAGACTTCTGCTCATGGAGGAATGGGACCAGGTGACGATCCTTTTGGGCATCAGAACGACGTCCCGCACTTTGATAAAGAAGGCCATACACGGACACATCGACGAGAAGACCAGCGGCGCAAAGATCGACGGCAAAAGCGGGCGATGGGAGATGACGACATCGAATTCGAGCCGCAGACGACTATCACCGGGCATTTCATCATAATATCGGGGATCTTGGCAACGACTATTTTGGCCCCCCTCGTTTATATTCAGTTCATGAGCATTGGACGGCAGAAGAAGGAGAAAAATTAGAAGAATGGGGAGAAGGAGGCAAAAACCAAGCTTTGTCTGTAGAGCACAAGTAGAAAGGATGCACAACATGAAAGACATGTTGACAGCACTACTGGAGTTTCACGGCTATGGGTAGATAAAGGATTCATTTCCAACAGGACACGTCTCTTACACGTATGTCCAAGCAGAGGCCTCACGTCCAATGGCATACATCAAGACATATCAATATCTTCGAGATTTTTTATTTGGGATAATCTACATCCTTTAAGACCACCGCAATGCAAGCCTGTAAGGTACAAGAGCTGTTGAGAGTGGGACAACTCTAGAGCGGAATATTCTAGCGTTAATTTTATGCTAGAAACTGAACAGAGGTATTTTGTTTAGAAGCAGTTTAACCCTCGAAGGTGAAGCTGGCACCGAGCTTGTGGGTAGCCTGGTCAAGCTTCTGGGTGTCGAAAGAGCCACCGAGACCCAGGGTGACACCCTCACGGAGGAGAACGTTGTAGGCAAGGGCAGCAATACCACGGTCGTTGATCTTGACCTATATTTCGAAGCATGTGTCAGTCATATGTCCCGATCCTTACAGATTTGATTCTACTAACCTTGGTGAAAGAGACGGGGTCGATGCGGTACTTGCTGGCGACCTCAAGACCAACAGCGTTACCAGTCTTGGAGTTCCAGGTAGCCTTGGCACCAGCTTCAACCTGGGAGTTGACCTTGTGGTAGTAAGAAGCAGCGAAAACGCTTAGGTTGTCAGAAGCGGTGATGGCAGCGCTGTACTGGGGAGCAGCGTAGCCGACAGCGGCGCTGTAAGCGGTCAGAGCAGCCTTGTTGGCATCATAGCCAGCGGAAGCACCAGCGAGGAAACCTTCGTGGCCGACGACAGCATCGACGTTGGCGACGGGGCCCTTGAGGAGATCGAAGAAAGCACGGCCGTGGAAACCGGGCTGCTTGAAGTGGAGGTTGAACTTGGCACCCTTAGCGGCGGTGGCAGGGAGGAAGTTGAAGAGACCCTCAAGCTTAAGACCCTTGGCGAGGGAGTCGGCGACCTCGATCTTGGTGTCGAGAGCGTTGGCGGTGTTCCAGGTCTGGGTGAGGGTGAGGCCTGTACGTGAGTAGAACATTAGCAGCTGAGCATAGCCAGGTTGAACAAGCGTCGCAAATCCGACCGGCCATCCAGATTTAGGGCCAAGGATTCGCGAGACGCTGAGGGAGGGGAGATTTTGTTTGCGGCGGGGATTAAGCACAGGTGGTGGAGACGAAGATGGAGATTGTGAAAGTGACGGTGTTGGAGAAAAAGGTGGTGTCGTACCGGTAGGCTTGTCGGTGTATTTTCCCTCAATCTGCAAGGGTTGGGTCAGTAAACTGTTGCATAACAGGAGGCCATTTTGTTTCTCGATATACGGCGGATCTCGTTGAAGTTGTAGAGAATCATCTTGACGACGGTGCCGAAAGCCGCGGTTGACCGAGCACTAGCTTCCGAACCCCCGAATAAAAAACGATACAATGGCCTGCCATTGTGGTTGTTGGCAAATGAGCACTCACAGCAGCAGAGGTGGCCTTCTCGTGGCTGGACTTGCCAGTGACCTTGAAGGCAACGCCGTTGGGGGCGGTGTCCTTGAACTCGAAGGTGGTGGCAGAGAGGTGGTAGAAATCCTTGTTGAGGAGCTATAAAAACGGCGCAAAAACAAGGCGCAAAAGTCAGCAGAGCTCAGACAAACAATGTTGCAGGCATAACAAAGATCTTTGGTTCCAGCATAGAAGCAATTGCTATTTCGGAGCTATATCGTCCGTTTCACTCCTCGGTATGAGACCCAGAGGTGTAAAAATAGACCGCTCGGGGCCGTGATGTAGTCACGGCCAGAGGAACCAAAACATATTGCGGTAGTAAAGACGACGTGGGGGGGGAGGTCAGAAGAGGCATACATCGTTGGCCGGCTTGGCAATATCGGAGAAGGCAGGGACAGACATGATTGCGGTATTTGGTATCTTGAAGATTGTGAGTCCTAAAGAAAGGATGTGATGAAGATGAAGATGGGGATGGGAGGGAGAAATGGGGGAGGAGAGCGGGAGATGATGGGAGGAGCCTGGCAGAAAATAATGGATGCTTGGGCTCTGGCTCTGGCTCTGGCTCCTAGGGATTTACACAGGGCATCCTTCTACACAGGGTTTAATTGTTGGGGCACCCCGCTGTAGCCAGGGTTGTTCAGGCACGGTAGCTAAGCTCCACAAGGCCCAAGCTTTGAGATTTGGACAGACCAGGCAGGCCTCGAAGCAGGGAATTGGCACATGCATCACCCAAGTCGGCTGATATCGGGATTGTGTCACTTTGTCGCTTGGCCAGTCCAGTCGTGGATGACCAAATTAGTACTCTGTACCTTAAATTACCTTGGTAAGTTACTGTAGGTACTACACAGCTAACGATCAGGTAATTGACCAGTCTAAATTTTAGCAATTCAGATGGATGGAAGCTTCCTCCCCAGAAGCCAGGGCCCACGTGGAGGGGTAATGAGTAGCACATCTAGATACCGTTCATCAGAATGAAGCAATTGGACAACAAACTTGAAGCAAACGACTGATCAGACGGAATCAACTCTCGTCGCATTGCAATGGCTCCCATCTGCTATGTCACAATTATGCTAATTTCTCTCTCAAATCTTGGGACTACATCCATATCAAAATCACGTCTGGCCTATCTCATGCAACAGATATTGACACGACTCGCTACCCAACAGGAGTTGTTATTCATATCCATACCTAGGTACAGTACTCGATCCCACTTTAGCTTGCATTTCGTCAACGCATGAACAGCTCAGACACTAACAACTCATGTGACTCCATCATTAATTGACCACTACCATAGGCCAAACGAGTCTCCTCTCGCCCGTAACTACTCAAAAGCCAGCATTCAAGTTAATTAACACCTCGCTGCGTGGGTGCACTTGATCGACCAGCCCACGTCGAGGAGCACCGCTCGCCTATTGGCCAGTTCACCACACCCATTGCTTCATCATCAAGACCCTTCATGCATGAACAAGTCAAGCAGCACAAACATCAAACTGGCAACATGTCCAACATTTGCCGACACTTGCACTAGCATGCAAACTTTGCAATCCCTTCATTCTAAAACTTTTGTCTTTATTCTTCCTTCCCATATTGTCCGTCCCTTTTTACAGTCATCATCATTCCAAGGTTGGTAAGCAAATCCTAGACGCCTTTTTCTCTACCTCCAAGAGACGACACCCAGAGTTGCTCCTCAGATGAGGTTCATGACAAATACCTCAGATAGTGTAAGTTACAATGAGTCGACCAAGTTTTCTCTACTTGATATTTTACTCGATTCGCTATGTCATTAAGCCGCGTTATCGTACTTGGCGTTGTGGGTGGAAATGGCTCTATATTGATATCAGTAAACACTCTTTTTTCTTTATCTTTTCTTTTCACAGATGTGACTTACCGGCCACTAGGGTCAGTCTGCTTGGACCAAGTGGGAGTCCAGCGCATGACAGTTGACGCGCAGTGAGGGGGGAAATGCTCGTCAAACATGCATCGGTACCAGTACGCCTCCTTGGTATCAGGGATATCGTTACCCCACTCGGGCTTGGGGTTTTTCATCATCTCATCGGTGACCTGCTTCTCAGCGGTGTCCTTGAGGGCATCGATCCAACCATAACCGACACCATCAGAGAACTGTTCCTTCTGTCGCCAGAGGATGTTGTCGGGAAGATAAGGCTTCTCATCAGGCTCATCCGAAGTGTCAAAAGCCTTGCGGACGATGTACTTTTCGAGCTTCTCCTTGGTGATCATCTTGTCCTGGGGGTCAATGTTCATGGAGTACTCGAGGAACTGTCCCATTTGTTAACACTATGCACTCTACTTGGATGCCCTTGGGAAAATCAGCTTACCTCCTTGTCAAGGAAAGGGACACGAGCCTCAAGGCCCCACGCAGATGTGGACTTGTTGGCTCGCAGACAATCGGACAGGTGCAAGTTCTTGACACGTCGCACGGTTTCCTCATGGAAAGACTCCTTGTCGGGAGCAGCGTGGAAGTACAAGTAACCGCCAAAGATCTCATCGCTGCCCTCTCCACTCAGAACCATCTTGATACCCATAGCCTTGATCTTTCTCGACAAGAGGTACATGGGGGTAGAGGCTCGGATGGTGGTAACGTCGTAAGTTTCGAGGTGGAAAATAACGTCAGAGAGGGCGTTGAGGCCATCCTCAATGGTAAAGGTCATAACATGGTGCTTGGTTCCGAGGAACTTGGCGACCTCGAGAGCGGCCTTGTTGTCGGGAGAGCCGGGCAGACCGATAGAAAAGGAGTTGAGCTGGGGAAGGTAGGTAAGAGTGTCGATGTGGTCGTCATCGTCAATGCCAACAAGACCCTCGCCAGTATCAGGGTTCTCAACAGGGAGAACGTTGCCGTTGGCCTCAAGAGCCTGTTTTCGAAGTCGTGTCACCTCACGTTGGGCGATGGAGGCGGTCAAACTTGAGTCAAGACCACCGGAGAGCAGAACACCAAAGGGCACCTCAGCCATGAGTCGCTTTCGGACGGACTTCTCAAGAGCCTGTCGAAGGACCTTGTAGTCAACAGGGTTGCTGGGAACCTTCTTTGGGTCCCACCAAGAGGGGTTGAAGTAGCGAGTGGTCTCACCAGTCTTGGAGTCGTAGACATGACCAGGAGGGAAAGCGACGATCTTGTCGCAGACGCTGTGCAAGCACTTCAACTCAGAGGCGAAGTAGACGGTTCCAGGCTCCGTGGAAGACCAGCCCTGGTAGAAAGTGGTGATACCGATAGGGTCGCGGGCGGCAATTGTGCGGTCTTGCTTCTTGTCGTAGAGGACAAAAGAGAACATACCATCGAGGTGGTTGGGGGCATCGGTGTCAAACTCGGTGTACTGCAAATTGTCTGTTGTGAGATCGGTGCTCTCGCTAAAGTCATGAATCAGGTGTTCCTCTTACCAAGGGAATGATGACCTCGCAATCAGACGTGGTCTTGAAGTGGTATCGCTCCTTGAGGTGCTTTCGGATGTGACGATGGTTGTAGATCTCACCGTTGACGGCAAGAATGATGCTGTCGTCGGCGTTGGTCAGGGGCTGGGCTCCGGACTCTATGGAATATTGTCAATCGCGTGGGCTTTCGAACAGGTGCAAGAGCTTGTGACTTACCAACACCGACAATGCTAAGACGCTCATGGCAGAGGACTAGAAAGACTGTTAGAAATGAAGATCTACGATCCTCAAAAGTCGATTGACGTACTGGTGTGGTTGGAAATAACGCTTCCACCTAAAAATGCGACTTAGTATTTGCGGTCGTGTGGGTGTGACGGTCCGGTGGTTATTTTCACTTACTCCAGTCGGGGCCACGGTGACGAATTCTGCGTTGATAAGTCAATTTCGAGGTTTACCATAAGGAAACGGTATACATACTGCTTTGCGAGCTTCAAAGCTGTAGGCTTGAACTTTTCCACGTCGGGATGACTGTGAGATCGCAAAATGTTAGTCGCGCCATGATCCAGCAACAACTTTTCCCCTCCGACCGCGGGGTGATCTCAATGCAATTCATTTCATGGCGGGGTCCTGATGCCCCCCATGCTTTGCCCCTCCAAAACCACCAGAGAGAGATCCATGTTGATATTCGCAAGGGGTGAGAGCGTACCGGTGACAGGCGAAAATTCCACACATGTTTGCGGTTGCAGAGGTGTGCAATGGAGAAGTGTTTGGTAAAGAATGGTATGAGGGAGGGAAAGGAAAGGAAAAGGACAAGCAAGATTAATATTTAGTAGCAACAGCACAAGAGAAAAAAAGAGGAGTCATAGCAAAACTCCACCTTCCCTCTTTCCGCCGGCACAGGCGACACGACAGGCGATAAGTGACTACTTCCTGCCTTCCATACCTAAGGTATCTACTAATGTAGAGCACCGGCCCGGGAGGCGCAAGGTTATTAGCGGTTATGGGCAGATCCAATCTACCAGTACAGTACACTCAGGGACGCCTTTGGGGTCATTAAGGTTATCCACAATGCTCCGCTGCGGAAACGATGAGCATACAGTATCTCTCTCTCCACTGTGATGGTGACTGGCATCCATTAAGTAAGATGCTAAGCCAACTAAGCAGGACGGTAGATTGCCACAGTCTTCTTTTTTTGTTGTATCCTCTTGTACTTCGCCCCAAACCTTCCATACCTAGGCTAGGTTGCTTTGCTCTACATCCACGGAAGAGCCTGTCCGTTGATATGGAGATAAAGGGTTATCGAACCAGGCCAAGCCAAAAAACTTTTTGGAGGTGTGAGTAAACTGAATGGCCGACTTCGGCTTGCAATCCAGCGGCCTTCATTGGCAGCCAAGAAGTGACAAACTCTTAAGCTTAGATGTTATTGGACAAATTACATAACTTGGATAAACTTTGGATTAGGTACTTGATAAGGGGAATACAGCGGGTATGCGCCCTATGGCTGCTGTTGTTGCGTCACAACATCAACGGCCATCCAGATCATGGCCGATCAACGTGGATACCATTCATTGCCGGTTGTTACTTCTCCCAATATCAATACGCCCTGGACGAAGAGGATCAAACCAGTGGGGTGTTCCGACAACGCAGCCGCAAAGTGAATCACACGCCGATCAAGATCCTAGGATGCATGGACCGACAACTGCCGGTAGAATGGAATATGTTGACGGAAAAATACTCTGTTTAATCTTTAAAGAAATACGCTCCTGTTGGCTCTGGCTTGATCCCCTGTTCAGCGACCCAGCGTGCAGTATAAAACCTTTGCCTAGCACCCAATCCCTCGTCATATCAATGCACGCCTCATATCATGCTATGTCACATACGTATGCCCCTGTAGTCCCTGAACTCCCTCTCACGAGTTCCATGTGACTTCCCGTCTTGGTATTTCCCTTAACGCCGTAGCCTGAGGTTTCTTACAAAAAAAATTTCGTCTAAATAGCCTCTGTACCCAAAGCCTCCAACAGCGTGCTCAAGGAGTAGGGTTTTCACGGACTATGCGACGAACTCGCTTCTCGTACTCGGCGCGATCTCTCTTGAACAGGTTGTATGCCTCCGCCTGGGCAGGGGACTCGGGATTGGGGTCGTTGAGAAGGTCCTGAATACCAAGCAGGATCTGCTTAACGGTAATGGCAGGCTTCCATGCCTCCTCCTCGTTGAGAATGGACAGACACACAGTGCCTGATGGGTAGACGTTGGGGTGGAACAGCGGAGGAACAAATTTGCCTAAGCTGTATCAGCATAAAGTTATTCTGCAACCGCATCTCAAACTCGTCTTCTTACATTTAGGAGGCTTTGTAGGATACTCTAGCACAAAAGTTAGAACAGATCACAAGAGCATCGCAGGTTGTTTGGGGGGGTTGACTCTCACCATCAGGGAAAGCGATAGTCAGCTTGAAGAGACCACCAGACCAGATTGTATTGTCCTTCCCGGGTATTCCGCATTCCCAGTTCTTGACATCGAGAACACCCTCCTTGGTGCGCTGAGGCTTGGCATAGAAACCGAAAGGATGGTCTCGTCGCCACTGCTTCCTGCTTGGGTCTCAGTATGATCCAAGGTTGACACAAGCTGCACGCTGTCTCACCTTTCTTCTTGCAATCGGTTTTGACACAGCGCCATATTTTCGTCCTGTAGAGAAGCCGGCCGCGACAAGACGGGTGTTGTGGTATTGATGGCGAATACAAGATCGTCGAGAGTCGAGGGTCGCGCAACGTAGAAGAGCTGAGACGTAGCGAATATTATGACAGCGACGCAAAGTTGCCGGGCAAGAACTTTAAGTACGTAGTCAGGTGCGTAGGCCTTCGTTTTGCACGACGGCTGGGCGCTTTGAAAGATAGAAAAATATACGAGGAGAGGCCGATGGGAGAGGGAAAGAAATCGAAGCCAGAGCCTGATACTGTTTGTGCAAGTGCAATTCACGAAACGATGTCTTTGTTGATGATTTGATGCACAGGCCAATGCTGATTGTCGTTGGTCGAGGAGCACGTCAACCCTTTTTCGGGAAACCCCGCTGCTGGAGGTCGGTCTCCTCCATACTTTAGTAGGTACCTATTGTGTAGGCCAACGGCTGGCTCAGTGGGAGAGACAGTGCTGTTATGGCGGGGTAAGCCCTGGCCGGTTACAGTACTGGACATCCATTATCACTCGGGGGATTAACAGCCTTGAATAGATCCAAAAAGCTTGAGAGACGAAATTATTGAGACAGCTTTCGTCTATCTAAGCAAGCGGCTTGCTTACTTATTTTTCTGAGATCAGACTTAGATGCCTGGAAGCTTTCTGGGCATACATACTACCTGCGCACCTATGGTAATCACCTGTGACCTACAGTACCTAGCGCCGGTCGGGGTCACAATCATAGGTCACCTCGGCACAGTTGAGCTGGAAGCGGGCGGGCATCCCTCGTTCACCTCAAAGTTCCTTACCCACGTATCGTCGAGCGGTAGACTATAAATCCCCATTACCTACCACTTACTTAGCTTCTACACCGCAGAGCTTCACGTAACAAAGTCTGTCACCTAGCACCTCTGCACAATCCCCACGACAGCTGAAATTCGCCAGCTTATCGGTCTCACTTCACCCACGTTCGTTGACTTAAGTGGGGGCGTGTGACTGAGTTGTGTTGGACATACATACAGACAAACTAGCATCATGAGTGCGGATAAAGACACAGAAGCTGCCTTGAAGGAAAAGGTTAAGGAGGAACTTAAAGAGGCTGTCAAGGAGGATGTCAAAGACGAGTTGAAAGAGGACAAAAATGAGGAGGACTTTAGGAATATCAAGGCTGCGGGTGTTGCTGCTCCCGTCTCGGCTGACGCTCCTATGACCGATGCCCCGACCGCTGATCCTCCATCACCTGTTCTCTCAGCAGAGACTCTCGCTCCGGAGGTAGAGCCAGCCAAGCCAGTTCCTCGGGAATCTTCTCATCAGGCGATAGTTTCTCAGGAGACCTCCACGGCTACTGTCCAAGACGCCACCTCTCACGATGCCTCTTCCAAAGAGACCACGCCCCAAGGCACTGCTACCGAGGAGACAGGGACCAAAGAACCCGCATCTGAAGAGGCTGTTTCGCAAGACACCGTCACCAAGGATACTATTTCTAAGGAGGCCGCTGCCCAAGAGGGTGCTCCTCAAGATGCCGCTGCTGTTCTCACTACCGCAGCGGTGGTGACTGCGGTAGCTGCCACGGAGGCTGTGGCGGAAAAGGCCGCCAACCTTCCAGCGCCAGAAGTCGAAACTGCAAAGCCTATTGACGATTTTGAGGATGTTCCAGACCCAGACGAAGATGACCTGGACGACCTGGATGGTACGTCGTAAGAAAACAGGGTTATGGGCGTATCCGCTAATAGTTCCTAGATATGTTGGACGAGTTCTCGACAGTCAAGATCGACCAACCCAAGTCTGCTGAAACTGCTTCTTCTAACAAACCAGAAGTTCCAAAAGACCCAGCTCCCTCTGGCAAGCAGCCTGAAGTCGAGGATGCATTTTCAGAAGAAGAGTTTGCCAAACAGTTACAGGCCGGTATGGCTGATCTCCTAGGCGAGCTTGAGCAGTCCGTAAGTCTTAACTTACCACGAACACGTCACTCCATCGCAAGTGCTAACACTCCTCCAGCCGGATATGCAAGCCCAATTCGAGGACATCTTTAAGCATATCGCTGCGGCAGAAGGGGCTGGTGATGCGCCGCCTCCAAGCTCTTCGAAGGGGCCAGCATCCCAAGCACCACCCGAGGATGCATCTTTCCAAGATACCATTAAGCGGACAATGGAAAGGATGCAAGCGTCGGGGGATCAAGCTACGGCTGCTGCTGCCTCAGGGTCCGCTGATGACTTCATGTCCGAAATGCTCAAGCAGTTATCGTCGGGCGACCTTGGTGATCTGGGAGGTGAAGGCAGCGAAGAGGAGTTCTCCAAAATGCTCATGGGCATGATGGAGCAGCTCACCAACAAGGAAATTCTTTACGAACCTATGAAGGAGCTTGATGAGAAGTTCCCAGAGTGGCTCATCAAGAACCGCGGCACAACACCCAAGGACGATTTGAAACGCTATGAAGAACAACAATCCATTGTGCGTGAAATCGTAGCCAAGTTCGAAGAAAAGACGTACTCGGATTCCAACGCGACGGACCGTGAGTTTATTGTGGACAAAATGCAAAAGGTATGTTCATTCCGTGTTTTCTCCTCGGACAGTTTATTGATACTGACCCCTTGCCCAGATGCAAGCAGCAGGATCACCGCCCTCTGATCTTGTTGGAGACATGCAATCAGCCCAAGACGCCCTCAACCCAGGAGACGAAGCCTGTAATCCTCAATAGATGCCAGGCCTGGGCGTCCATCCAGGCCATCTATATACCCTTTACCAAAACAACAGTTGTACACGTCCAATGATATGTTGGTAGTATTTCCCAAACGCCACAGCCATCCTTGTGGTCTGATTAACCCCAACTCCAAGCGCGATAAGATGTAAAGCAATGAAAAATGAAGACACGAGACAAACTCATTACTGCATTTCAATATCCCCCGACGTGTCCATTTGGTCGGGCGGTTGCATTTGTGTGCTCTGTTGTGCATGCTCTTGTGCGATAAGTTCAGCAAATACGTCGTTGTAGTCTTCCTCTGATAGCGTGGGTGACGGTGGTCGCCGAGAGGAACCCATCTGTTGTTCTTCATAAGACGCGAACATGGCCTCGAGCTGCTCTTCCTCATCCATCATCATCTCATCCTCTTCAGGAATAGGAGGATGTTCTTGGCGAAATGTCATGGCTTCTTCAATGTCTGCTTCGGTGACTTCGGGAGCATCATGTGATAGTTGTCCTCTGTCGGCCAGGTAGTTTGTTTTCAAGAACTATGGTTGGCGTCAGTAACGATGATATGAAGACTGTGGGCTTATATTTTACCTGTCCCTCAATGTCTCTTCGTTGCCAGGCCTTGTCTTCACGACTTTGCTTGACATTCTGAAGAAACTGTTTTCGCCTGCTGTCCTGTACCTCTTCTCGCTTGCGATTAAGGGGATTCGGTCGCGTTGGGCGTGAAGCAAACTTAAACTTGAGAGGCTTGATGGGAGAAGATTGAATCTGTCGTTGAGAATGCGCGTTCCGGTCGATTGGTGAAAGTGGTGATGACGCGCGAATAGGTGAAGAAGACAGAGGCGATGAGACAACTGGGCGATGGTCCCAATTATCGGAGAAGATGGGGGTAGGGGCAAAAGACAGCATATTTTCGGCTGTATTATTGTGAGTCGTCTGTTGCATAGGATTAGGAATACACGATGTCAAGAAGATGTCGAATGTGGGGAGCATGTATTGGTGTAAGAGCTTCGTGTTTCAATGACGAGAGGCGTGGTCGTGTAAAGAGGTTTGACTGTGGACGCGATTGTAATCGCGGTCGCGTAATCACGTGAGCACCCTGCTGATTCTCGATCTTGGGTGTAGGTGCTAATCTTTGCTATCAAGCGGGTGGCCAATTCGCCCCCCCGAATATCGCACCCGGCCCAAACCGAGCGATGGGCCTGCCTGGACGGAGGTTTATCGGAATCGGCACATCCAAGCAAAAAAACTGTCGACTCGGTCTTGGTTGACGATATGATCCAAAGTTAAGCCTGGTCCTTACTCTACAGTGCAGATTCATGTTCGCTCCTTTCTTTTTGTTGGATGCTTCTGTTTTAGAATGAGTACCTACTTCTTACTCCTTAATATTTTACCTTGTTAAAGCCCCTCAGCGGCCAGATGAACACCTTTTCTGTCTCGGCCTTTGCGACCCGTATCGCCGCTCGACCATGGACATGCTCGACTTGTAGAGGTCAATTGCTTCATGGCAAGCCTTTACAGTATATCAGCACACGAGGTTTTGCTTCGAGAAAAGGCTCGCGGGGGAGCAATGGTCACAAATCAGGCCCCAAAAGGCCTTTGTTATATGCCTCGGCTGGTGTTGGAACTATAGGCGCAACCGCACTTGCGTTCACCGACGATATCAAGAATAGTTATGAAGCAGCGGAACGCACAGGTAGAGTGGCGGTTGCACTCGCCGTGTGTATCAATGAGTATGTTGCCACCTGATATTTGTCGCAAAGGATACGGGGCTAACAGTCTGGATAGTTATCGAACAACTTTGAATGCGAGAGAAACGACCAAGGACCACGACGAACAAGAGAACATGCTGAAGGCATGCCATAAACGATGTGCCGAACGAACACTGGTCGTATTGGAGAAGAACGGGGGCATCTTCATCAAACTTGGCCAGCACCTTGTACGGATCCCACCTTGACTTAGCTCGGAGATCGCCATGCTAACAACCTTGTAGAGCGCCATGAATTACCTGCTGCCTTCTGAATGGACCAACACATTTATACCGCTACAAGATAAATGCCCTGTATCCTCACTTGAATCGATCGAAGACATGTTCCGCAAGGATACTGGAGAGGAGCTTTGGGACTATTTCTCTGATTTCGCTTCTGAGCCAATCGGTGCTGCCTCCCTTGCACAGGTGCATCTAGCAACTATTAAGGGCTCAGACCAAAAGGTCGCAGTTAAGGTGCAGCACCCAGAGCTTCAAGGCTGGGCACCCCTGGATCTCGCTCTGACTCGGTATACATTTTCAACCCTGAAGCGATTCTTTCCTGAATACGACCTGGAATGGCTCTCGTCCGAGATGGATGTTTCCCTTCCTAAGGAGTTGGACTTCCAAGAGGAAGCTGACAATGCGCGTCGCATGAAGGAACATTTTGCAAAGATACCACAGTTGCCACTGATTATCCCCGAGGTCATCTGGGCCAAGAAGCGGATTATTGTCATGGCCTGTGAAGCTGGAAGTCGGCTTGACGATCTTGAGTACCTGGACAAAAACGGAATCGATCGTGACGAAGTCTCGGCTACCTTGGCCCGCATATTCAACGAAATGATTTTTGGCGATGGCGCACCATTACACTGCGATCCTCATGGTGGTAATATTGCGATTCGCAAGAACACCAGCCGCCGAGGTCTTGGGCGTGGGCCTAACTTCGATGTTATACTGTACGACCATGGTCTGTATCGTGACATTGAACTACCTATGCGGAGGTCATACGCCAAGATGTGGCTCGCGGTTATCGACGGTGACATGGACCGCATGAAAAAGTATGCCCACGAAGTTGCTGGTATCGAGGACAAGGACTTTCCCCTTTTCGCCTCCGCGATCACGGGCCGGGACTACAGTATTGTCAGCAAGTCTGGATCTATTCTCGAAACTCGAACAGCCGATGAGCAAAAGACAATGAGTGGCGCTTTGCAGGAGGGCTTGATCGTCGATCTTGTCCAACTCCTCAGCCGTGTCCCTCGAATCATCCTTCTGATTCTAAAGACGAACGACCTGACCCGCAGCCTGGACGAGAACCTTCACACCCGTCAAGGCCCTATTCGTTCTTTTATGATTCTAGCACGTTACTGCACGAAAACGGTCTTCCATGAGAAGCTTGAAGAGATCAGCCAAAACGGATCACTCTTGTGGCCTCTCAACGCTGTACGAGTGGTCGCCGCCTGGGTTGGTTTCATTCGTGTAGAGATCAAGCTAGAGGCTTTTGAGTTGTGGCTGTTTACGAAGAGAATGTTGGGTTTGGGTAGTCGAGAGTTCTCGGGGGCGGCGTTCCAAAAGTGATAATAACGAGTTAGAAAACATATTGACATAGAGAGTATATAATTTGCTGGCCTGAACGATTGAGGATCAATAGAATTAGAATTCTTATACCGCTTGTTTCTTGTAATCTCACAGTACTATACTATAGTCGTAGTTTTAGGGACAATCTGGCTGAAAATGACACAAAGGTTGGTGCTAGAAGAAAACGTGGCTCACGCATTATATTTGATCATATAAAGTAATTGCGCAGAGAAACAAACTCGACAAATGAACAATCATCATTCACTACAAATACCATGGTCATAATTGCTTCTTCCTGTCCCTGTCCTGCCAAACGCCATGCCGGAATATTCCATTTACATAAACCCAGACTCCATCCCATGCCAGCTTACTCAAATGATCCCTTACCCAACAAACCACCCACAACACCAACCCTTCTTTCCGCCCCCTTGACCTTCCTCTCTTCTCTCCTTCGCTCATTTTGTTCAAGCTTCGCTCGTCTCTCACTGTCTCGCGCAAAGGCATGCACGCCGCTCTTCTTGCTAGCTCCCTTTTTGATTTTAGTTTCTTCTCCGAATCCACCAGCTGGCGTTGAGGGGCCAGGACTCGATGTGGAAGCCGTGCCAGAGACGAATGAGTTGGTTGTCGCACGACGCAGTAGCGCTGGCACTTTGAAAGAAGAGCTCGATGTTGTTGCGAACGCAAGGCGGCTGGTGCTGACGTTGGAAGAGCTGTTGCGCTTCAAATTAATGCGATCAACAACTGCAACGCGGCCGCGGCGAGTGTTGGGTCCATCGTTCTCCTTATCACTGCGAGCTTGTGCAGAGGCCTCTTCTTCGCCTTCACTGTCTGATCCGACTTCTGTAGCAGGAATGACAGAGCCGTGGGGCTCCTCCAGCAAGTCTGATAGGGTCTCGCGCACTTCACCAATGTTAGAAGGCTTCTTACCATCCTTGGTTCTACGCAAATGAGCAGGTGCCCGGTTATGCGCAGGGCCAAGAATCTTCTGGGACTGGCTGTCGGGAACAATTTGCGTCTTACTGCCCTCCTCGTCCTGCGACTGAGACTGGGACTGGGACTGGGAGGACTCGTTGGTCTCGTCAGGTGCATCCAAAAAGTCCATCTCGTCGTCGCTACCTCTGTCCTCAATGGTTTTGAGAAAAGCCTGGTTGCCGGGGTTCTCGGCAATTTTCTTGACCCGCTCATCAGCGAACAAAGCCTTTTGCATCTTGGCGAACTGTCGACGTTTCATCTTTCGACGGGCTTCGCCATCATCGTCTGAGTCGTCGAGATCATATCCTGCACCACGCTTACGACGAAGCATACCAGTTGTGATGTCCTTGAAAAGCTTCTCGACCTGCTTCTCATCCTCGGCACGTTCTCGGTCACTGTAGAATGTTAGAATCCCGTCAATAGTGGCAAGCAGGTCACTTACGCATAAAAAGCAGCGAGCTTTGCTTCGTCGACGTCATTACCGGCAGCGTCATCGATGATTTCTTTCAGCGAGGCAACGGATTCGTTGTCACTGTCCTCGCCATCTGCACCGCCCAGACCAGCGTACTCATCCTCGGATTCCTCGGCCTGCTCCTGGACCATCTCCTTGGCCCTGCTGTTCTTGTGATCAAACTCTGCCTGAGCCCGCTTCTTCCCATCTTTCTTGGCTCCCTCTTTCAAGATATCGAAGGCAGTGTTGGGCTTCTCTGCAGCTGTGGGCTCGGGGGTCTCTTCAATACGCTCAGGCGTGTCTATCCTGCGACGAAGGGGGCCACGGCGGACTAAAGGCGAGGCTTGTGTTGGATCCTCTTGATCGATCACCATTGTCTCCACAGTGGAAACTGGCGCTTCGATGAATCTGTCTTTCAGGGGTGTTTGGTGTTGAAGACCCTCATCTTGAGTGAAGTCGATCATATCGGACATTTGTGTGCTATCTTCCCGTAGCAAGCTGTCAAGACTCCGCATTTGAGACTGAGAAAAGTTAAGATGGACACCTTGAGTTGTCTTTTGCGTGTCTTCGTTCTGACTGTCCATAATCATGTCTTCCATAGGCTCGTCCATGGTCGCAGAAAAGTTGGAGTCAGGAAAGTGGTCGAAGTCCGGCATCATGGACTGAGTTGGGCCGTTGCCAGCCTCAACTTGGCTGTCGTCCATGGTGCCGGCAAAGATCTGAGTAAGCCCAAGGCCAGCCGCTCCCTGCACAGGAAGACCAGGGATAAAGTTCTTTTTAGCTGAGCGTAACACAGATCTAGGTGCTGTGGGGGACTGAGTGTTTGGGACTGTAGGCGAGGTGTGCAGGGTGGTTTGGGGTTTTGGTTTGGGCGTCATCTCAACCGAGTTCTCCTCTTCATCGTCAGAAAGAAGGATGGGCTTGCGGGTTCGTCGCTTGCTCATCACAGGGAGTTCGTCGGCGTCATCGTCGATATCTTGACTGGCGACGGGAGTTGCATCGTCCTCCTCATCAGCAGAAGCCTCGGACTCCCCATCTTCAGCCTCTCCTTCAATCATGGGGTTGCTGTCTGCTTCGTCATCATCGCCAACCTCCTCGTCTTCTGATCCAGATAATTCGATCGCTGATGCTTCACCATCAGCCTCGTCAGCAGATGCCTGATACTCTTCATCGTCGCTGTCGTCCCAAGCCAAAGGATCGACTTCGCCGTTCTCTTTCTTTTCCTTCTTGGCAGCAGCTCGCTCATCCTGCATGATTCTCTGAGCCTCCTCCCTCGCCTTGGCGACGATGTCGTCCACCTCTTGCATCTGGCGCTCGCGCTCTTCGGCGGTCTGGATAACTACACCTTGGGCTTTGAGCATCTCCAATCTTCGGTCTCGCTCCACCTTGGCTTGTTGTCGAGCCTTTTGCTGGAGGTACATCTGCAACTCCCCAGGTGTCATACCATGGTTTTCGTTCCTTCGTCTCGTCTCCTTGCCGGGAGACTTGACTTGTGCGAGGGCGCGGAGAGCCTGAACGGAGTTATGTTCTTGGGCTTTCTTGGTGGGGGCCATGTCGAATACAGCTCGGATTTTATCTTTAGTGGTGGTCGTAATTTCCAACTCGTCATCCGAATCTACCATGGTCACATTGGCTCTGACAGGTGGGAGCTTGACTCGAAATTGTCGTTTGGGCTTTTGGGCTGGCTGCTTCTGTTCGGTTGTTGTCTCGGTGGCTTTTCCTTTGCCCTTGTCGGGTTTGACTTTTGTTGTTTCAGCAAGACTATCTATGGTGGGCAAGTCCAAGCCGTCGTCCTCCACAACAGGATCGATGGCCTCGGCAGTGTCCTTGGACACAGGAGGAGAACTGGGTGGTGTATCTGCATCCTGCATTTCGACGTCGCTATGAGGTGTTGGTCCCCTGCTCGAGCTGGCAACCTTGGAGTTTTTTTCACCTGCTGGTCTGAAATTGAATCGCTCAAACAAGCTACTTTTTGATATCTTTTTTCTTGTCTTCGCTTCATGCTTCAATTGCATGTTTCTTGACATCCTCTGGGTTTCTCTGTTCATTTCCTCGATGGCTTTCTTGCTTGCTTTCCGGGCACTAGGTCGGTCGGTTTGTGTCAGGCGCCGCCCGCCTTCATCATCGGTTATGCCAGAATCATCACCATCCGATGCCATCTGCTCAATCTCTTGGGCAAGTTTCTCCTGCTTCGCACGCTTTTCAGCGCGCTTTGCCTCTTTGGCGGATTCTTCGGCGTTTTTCTTTCGCCTCTGGCGCTCAATCAGTGCTGCCATTCTGTCAGTTTTGACTGGGGGTAAACCCTCGTCAGAATCCGAATGATCTTGTGTTGACTTGGATGGCGAAGGGCGAGGAGGTGATGATATGGCAAGGTTGGGACTGGGACCTCTCGAGGTGTTTCTGGCGGCTGGTGATGAAGGAGCCTTGGGGATGAGTCTTCGGCGTACTGCGGGATTAACGTCGTCTTCTGATGGAACATCGGGCATGTCGACATTGTATTCTTCCTCCGCTTGTTCGGTCTCTTTCTCTTCTTGCTCGATCATCTTCTGTACACGATCTCGAGCGGTTGTGTTCTGTTTGGGGCTATCCTCTTCTAGCCGTGCTAGTTGCGTAGTGCCTTGCATCCTAGCCGCGTGTTTTCCTCGAGGTCTATGGGTCTCCTCTTCCGACTCATCGGACGCGCCTTCATATGTGTATTGTTGCGGTCGATCGATGCATCTTCTCAACACATCTTTTGTGGTCGTTTTTGAAGGTGGTTCCTCATCATCGCTATTCTCGATAGCCGCGAGTTCAGCTTTGAATCTAGACTCTAATGAGAGAGGTTCGGGAGATCCGTCCGATGATATGGGGGTAGAGGCTCGAGAGGGAGTAGCCATTGCAAAGGCAGTGGTGTTTTATGGATTATATGCTGTAACGATTCGACGGAGTATAAAATAAATCCAAGTTTATTGACGCTTCGAAGACCAAAACCTGAATTGAAAGGATGTTATTGTGGAAATGTATTGAACTGGGGTGAGTGGAAAAGGCATACATTGTCTACCTAAGTGGTTAACTACTAAGGTCGTGGGGAGCTTCTATTACGCGACGCGCGGGCCATCATGGGCGTTGGCGTGGAGAGACGCGTTCCAACGCATCAGTTCCGCGTAAAGGCGCTAAGTGCCACGCAAAAATTCAATTAACACCCTTGCAGTGACGATCCTACCTTAGGTACCAAGGTAGGTAGTCAATTAAACTTTCCAACCTTACATCATTGGCCTGTCAACCAATGTCAACACCAATTCAACACCAGAACCAGCCCAATTATTGATATCACCATGATGCTTAGCAGATGTTGAGGAGAATGGCACATTCAATTCGATACTGTGAAGCTAATTCATCTCTCCTCTAATTTTTATGGCTTTTATAATTTTCATAGCAATTTGAGTATCCGGTAAAGACTGTCCACAATATCCTCCTCTTTCAAGGTAGCTAACCAACCCACATCAACAACGTCAAGGACTGGCCTCAGCGCCTAGAAAAGCTTGTGCTCAAGGGTCATATCGGACTCGGGCTCAAGGCCAACGCAAGCCCGGAAGATGTTGGTCAGGGCAGCGCGCTGCTTGGCAAGAGCGTTGACAACAGGAGTGCCAGGGGGCGTCAGAGGAGCCTTCAGCATGTAGCTAAGGACACTCAGGACACTATGGAAACTCTTGTACTCGGTGGTAGCAGTACCGTCCGAGGACACAGCCTTCCACTGGATACGAGACATCATCTCGGCAATGATGACCAAGTCGATGATCAGGGGAGAGGCGAGGAGGGAGTCCTCACAAATGTTGAAGAGCCTAGACATTGTTAGCTATCATTCTCTTTTCAGGGATATTGTGTAGACTTACGAGATGGTCTGGTGGCCACCCATGAAGATCTCGGCATAGTACTCATCAAGAGCACGCTTGTTATCAGCGACGGCAGGCATGTACTTGATGACAACGCAGTGGTCGGGGTGCTCGCCCTTCTTGTAAAGGACGTGGTTGGCCTCGACCATGTCGTCAACGACGTTGGACTTGGAGATCTCCTTAGAGCGGAATTGCTTCTGGGAGCTCAGGTTCTTGCCGTCGTTGTTGCCAAGATGGTTATAGCTGGCAATTGAGGTCAACTTGATACCGGCGTTAATGAGGAAGTCAACAAGGGCAGATTTCATCTTGGTCTGGCCTGACTTGAAATCGTCACCGCCGATGAAGGCGTTGTGCTTCTCAGCAAGCTCAATGGCACCAGGGACGAAGGTGTTTTGGGGAGAGCCGTTGATGAAGGGGGCTTTTTCGAGGATACAGGCGACGGCAAACACGGTAGAAGGAGAAACCTCCTCATGCCCCTGCTCGATAGCCTTGAGGAGGTTGTCAGCAGTGTCGTTGACACCCTCAATCAAATCGGCATATCGCTCGGTGTTTGCAGTCCACATGATAATGACCTTGTCAAGGCTGTTCTTGGTCTTGAAGTCACGAATATCCTGGCGGATCTTCTCAACATGCTCCCAGCAGGCCTTGGTTCCCTCGAGGACGTTGTCAGCGCGATCCTCCTGGTTAGCAGCAATGAAGTCAGGGTAGTAAATGGAGGGAAGGGGGACCATCTCCGCCATCTCCTTCTTGACCTGGGCCTTGAGAGTAGGTTCGAGAACTTGAGCGCGGTCCATGGCCTGAGCCAGGTTCATCTTGCTGATATCCCAGCCGCCAATGACCAAGTCATTGGGATGAACCATGGGAAGGATGTTGTGGAAAGGGATGTTGACCTCCTGGTGAGTCTTGGCGTCATAGCCGAGCTTGAGAGTTGAGCCCATGACAACGGAGCCGTAGTAGTTGGACTCGCGAGGACCTTCCTTGGTGTCCCAGGCGAGCTGGCGGCGGTTGGCGAGGATGCCAGCAGTAACGGTGGTGCCGTTGTTGCCTCCAAGGCCGACCAACATCATACCGACCTTGGGAACCTTGCGGTCGACCTTGAAGTCGTAGAGAGTCTCGTTAGGAGTAGCAACATATTTGCCGCTGGCATCAACCTCAACCTTTGTGGTGCGGTAGGTGTATCGGGAACGGATCTCCGCATCCGTGTAGGTGACGTTGGGTGAGTTGACAGTGAAGAGGTCCTGAGTAGCGGAGGAGCCTCGGCCGTTGTAAACCGGCCCGTTCGAGGAGCCCGTGCCGACTTCTGCGTGGGGAGCCATGGTTCTTGAATTGGCTTTGACGTGGAAGTTTGCGGTTTAATTGAGATTGGACGGGTTTCTTTTTGTGAGTAGACCTTTACTGTTCAAAGGTCGAGTCCGCTGAGCCTCCGGAATCGGCTGAGCAGCGGGCTCCTGCGAACGGGTGGTGTGTCCTAAGAGGAGTTAGAATTTTGTTTGTACATTGTGTTTTCATGTGTATCAACATACGAGTTAAGGAGATTGGAAAACGTCTTGACGACTGTAGTGACCAAGGGTCTATGCCTTGGTCGTTATAATAAGATTGATAGAGTTATGGAGGGGTGTTTTGGTTTGGCGGGGTAGCGGGGCAGACAGATGTCAAAGTGAAGAGGTTTTGGTAGAAAAGAAGAAAAGAGGTTCTGGAATTGTGGTTTTCTTTAGCTGATTGCGAGTTGACGAAGATTGTTGGTGAAGTAGAAGAAGAAAGAGAAGAGGGAGAGTCTTTGGGGCTGGGGAGGGTTCAAATATGGAAGTGTTGTCGTCCTATCCAGAAAGAGCCCCGGTACTGTAGAGACGTACCCGACCTCAGTGTACCTGGCCTCTGGTAGCTCCCCAAGCCCGGCTCCAAGTACCTCATCCGCTGTGGTTGCTTGGCTGTCGTGGGCATTCGGGCGGTGAGGACCACAACGCGTCGATAGTGGGGTCAATAGTATTCTAGCGGCTGGGGAGACGGAGAGCTCGGAAGCATCAAGAGTGAGCTACTGTAAAGCTACTGTAGGTTTTCCATGTATGTTTGTGGGCACCTGATATGATAATGGAGATGAACAAGCGAGCACCCGCATTCTCTGGCCTCTCTTTCTCTCTTTTTCCCGCATTTTCTCCCACAATGCCAACCCCATGAGCTTTGTCAAATTGCCTGGGGTTCTATTCTTTGGCGGGGAATGGGCCTACCCTTTACCTGACCGCGAGTGATAGTCAGTCAATCAACCAACTACTCACTATCGTTTATATGGAAACAAAACTTTGTTGACATTGGACATGTAGATCCTACTAGGGTTAGTCAAAAGAGATGCCTCTCGGGATATCACCGCATTCTCATGCACCTTGATAACCCCTGTTGCACGCAGCAGCTGCAGTGAGAACCATTGGCCTTAGCCCCTGGCATTGTCAACATCAGACCGTTTATCCAAAATGTCCGCACTCTTCTCTTGGTCGCCCTGACCAAAACGCTAGGTTAGTCTAGCTCGTGCAAGGCATCACACAATAGGCATCGTCTGTAAAGTCTACCCAATCAACCTGTCCTGCGCTGCTGATGCCAACCTCTTTTGATTGGCTTGGCTTGACCATGCTTGGAACCTCTGATCAACGTACAATTCTATCCCATCCCTGTGTCTGTTTGGATCCATGGATATTCGGCAACAGGCCAGGAAGGAGCCTAGACGGGTAAAGAGTCTTGTGCAATACTGTCCTGTCCTGTGGCCTTTAGCCGTGAATGACTTGTATCATTACTACTACTAGTTAGCTGTAGTAGGAGGGGAAAAACTCACAAGGAAACGTTTGTGAAAGAATAGCATGGTCAAGTTTCTCATCAGAAGATCAAACAGCTCAGGCTATGTTTTGTTTCAATGATGTGTTTCAATGGCAAAACGTCGTATGATAAACAATGTTGGCTTATTTGTTTCCGCACTCGTCAGAGATCAAAGAAGCCCTTCTTCTCCTGCAGCGGTAACAGACGCAGAGAGACGATCTTAGCGGTTGATAGCAACGCACTGGACAAACTCCTATCAAACACGTATCCTTGCATCGACCAGATTTCTAGAGCCTCGAAGACAACTGGATATTCATCTTATCACTGCAGCTTACCGAGGTCATATCTGTTGTTGATATGCAGTCTTGATTTTCCAGCTTTTCTCTCTGGCTGATCGACCACAACCAACGCTAGCCAAGTATAGTCAGTACCTTGATATCGCGCAATTACCAAGGGACTTGTGTAGTTATAACATATCGTTTACGTTAATAACTGTCAAGAAAGTTGTTGTCTTAGTTTGTGTGTCTGTAGTTAATGTTCTCTCTGTTCCTTCAAGAAACTGCCCCGTTCATATGTAACACGGAAGTGTCACAGGAAACTACCTGGTATGGAGTGTGTTCGAGGCTAGGTAGCTGAACCGAAGATCCACCTTTGATGGATGTGTTGAGATCGTCAGCCAGAAAATCCCGGCCTCCACCACATCCGCCCTCACCGTCTAACCGTCGACCATCTAACGCAGGAGGTTCTGTCCTTAAAGCCAAAACCTTTCATAATGATCGCTCAATGGAGGCCTCAAAAGTTTCACTCGGCGCGACTCTTCCTCAATGATCAACTTCCGATCTCGGGGTCGAATCCAACACCAGAAACATTGCTCAAACACTGTATTAGTTAACTGATCCAAAAATGTAAACTAAATCACCATAGCCGATCAACACCTGCATAGGTAGTTAGTATTCAGGATCGCACTCGTTCGCGTTTCCAGCTTTGACATCTGAGAGGACCTTGACTCTCAAGTCTGAAATCGAGCGAAACATGGTTTTGGATGCGGTTGCCAGGAGTATTCTGGCTTTCTGGATCATCAAGACCGGTTGATGCCAGATCGTTCATGCCTATGCTGACACCACGCACGGCCAGAGCAAAGATTGAAGAAACGCCTCAAACACAGGGTTTAGATTCAGAAACTGTTGCTATTGCCGTAGTCATGGCCATAGCTGGCTGTTGACTGTCAACGGCATTTTTTTTTTTCTGCGACCCATGTGTCCGACACTGGTCACGCAAATCAGATAGCCGATCGTCGATCACGCCTCAGGGACCAATTTTACGATGCAGTCGCTGCTATCGTATGTAGTTATAATAGCAATGGAGTTATTGTAAATCTTGTAGTAGATCATTCGCAATATCCCATGCGACGAATGACGTGCCCTCAACGCCAGGGCCAAGGGGAAAGCTTTCTCAAGATATGGAGATACTCATGACTAGCTAGTACGTGCACTAATATAAACCATATACTTAGCATCACGTTATGAATCTGAGGTCATCAAACGGTCGATGGGAAGCCAACTGACACGATAGCTTCAAAGGCTCGTGTCAACTTTTGGCGCTAGCTTTTGGAGCATCAACGCACCAGTGTCGCTGCGCGTCACGAGTCGTACGGAAACTAGAAATGATTGACTGATAATTATCAATTAAACCATAAACAATTTTTTACCCCTTGGGGTATCTCCATGATAGGTATTAACAACGTCCATACTGCTCGTGTCTCTGCAATATCATCACTACAGACATACATCGCCATAAGTGAACGCTCAAAGGATGTTTATCCTCCTATCAACCGCGAACGCCAGCGGAAGTCAGAGTAAAAAAAATATATGATGACCCGGGCTTCTACAACCCTATCAAATTGTGGCGTTGTTGATTAATACCGGTCAAGCCGATCTAATGAATATTAGACCGATTCGTAAAGACTGCAATGAAGTCCATCCAGCTGGAGTCTTTGATTCGACTTGGCTTAACTTGACTTGACTTGACTTGACTTGACTTGACTTGACTTGACTTGACTTGACTTGACTTGACTTGACTTGACTTGACTTGACTTTAAACGGACTCTTGATCTCCCGATCAGAGACCTGAGACAGTGGATCGTTGTAACTGGCTCCAGTTATTCCTTGGCGAATTTGGCCTCGCAGATCTTTTCTTAGCAACCTACTGAGGAAGCGACAACAAAATACGACTGACGAACAAGGACATGCACAGTATAGTACCGTTGATAAGCATGGGAAGAATGCCTCGCATTAACAGTTTTTTTCTCCAGCACTACCTACATCAACGGGATGGAACCTGCTGTTTTTGGGCTGTTCCACGAAGATCTACCATGGTCTACAGAGTACCTCCACGGCGTAACAACCGAATAGGGACAGGCAGGAGAAATGTAATATAGGACCCAGGGACTGGGGGGTCTCTTATCACATACGTATCACCACATTAGTAGGTACTATACTGTACCGTGTCCAATGGATGGTCCAGTCACATTGATCGCATGAAATGTTTGTCTGCTTGCGGTTCACCCCCAGCTAGGTTCATCCCAGACTATTCAGAACAACTGGACTAGTTCCGAAAGAATGTCTCAGTGACGATAACATTGAAGGAATTGAGAGTCCAATTGACTGGCAGAGTCGGATAATCACTTGGTTAATGTCTCGACAATCAAAGACTGTTCTAGGCGTTGACAGGCGGATCTTGACACCCACAAGAAGCTGCGTTAAATGAAGCAGATCTCCTTTTGGTAGGGAGTCTACCCATAGCTGGACTAGTGCTTGCAGATGCCCCTTGGTGGGACAGAGCTTGCTGCAAGGTACCCGAGTAGGGTAGGTAGGTTGTCGACGATTTGAAGTGGATCATTTCTATTTTATCATTTTACCCATGAACAAGAAAGGACTTGAGCATGACTGACCATGAATGAATGCATGCATGGATGGCATCAACCAGCTAGAGAACATTCTAATATTCTGTGGCGTTTTCCCATGACCAACTCGGAAGAGCCCGGATTTGATGTGGCATCTTTCTTTGGCTGTCCTCTTTCGACCGTTGCGGGAACTGTTTAATGAGTTGATATTGGAGCACTAAGCTTAGAGCCACTCACCCACCAATCCATCCAGAAAACTGACAAGACAACCCAAGGAAAATGAATAAGAATTGAGATGAACAAGATGAATGCAGTTATACATGAAACCTATCAAGGGCCAATCGTGGCTTATCATCTATCTACTTTGACTTTAAAGAAATCTCCCGAATCGGTCTTGTCTTAATGCAAACTAACTTGGACAGCATCACAGCGGGCACTCCGAACAAAGACATTGTTTTTCTATTGCACAACGAGAACGCACGACATGGGAATAAGCTGATCGGGAAGCGAGACAAAGTCAAATGAGGAATGCTGTCGATCGTAGTCCCCGTTTTCTGTCTCCCTCAAGATTGACGATTGGATTATCGCGTGCAAGTCATGTCTCACTTCCCTGGCTCTGGCTGGACGCGATCGCGGCCCAGATGCTCCAGAGAAGAAAAGAGATAGCAGTACGGTAGGTTGTTGTATAGACGACAGGTTACACAAAGTTTCCTGGAATGTGGGTTACCGTGTAGCTGGAGACAATCAACAGACAAGGCAAGACAATGGCATGACAGGGAGACAGAAGCAGAAGGGCTGTGGCTGTAGACGGACAAAATAGATGTCATATTTGCGCAATGGATGAGACGAGGCACCTAGAGAGAGTTATCAGTTGTAAATCAATGGCTTTTGAAAGCAAAAGAAAGATGCTCAATTGCTCCGGACTCAAGTCATGCTCTCGTGTTACTTATTCCACACCGCACCCACCGTAAGTAAACCCGTCACTTTGCGAGCCGTCTTTCATTTCTGTACCAACCAAGCCAGGGGTCTCTCTCTCTCTCTCTCTCTGGACTGCACGGGCTACGGACTTAATAACTTATTACCCAGCAAGGGCGAAAGCGTAAAAGCACCAGCACAAGGGTCAGCCTGCAACTCAAGTCAAGCTTAGCCTACTTAACCTAGCCGGATTATTAGTGGAGTTTACCTCCATCCATACCTGCAGCAAAGTCAAGGGTCCCGGTCCCTTTTTCCCCTAAGGTTCCATTGTTACCTTCCATTGGTATAGTTGATAGTAGTCCAAGGTACTACCTACTCCTACTACCTGCGCTACCTGCGCTACAGCACTCAGGTCGGTCGCCCACTTCTCCCTCCACATTCGAGACACCATATGCATCGCATCAACCCTTTCTTCAAAGTCGACACCTGATCTTCTTTCTATCCATTCACGTTGCAGACGTTTTAGTCCCGCGTTTTGACTCTTTGACCTGGATTTCCTTTCTCTCTTCTGCTTTTGTCGGTTTTGAATTGGAAACACTCTCCACTTACAACCACAACGATTTGCGTACACAATCCATCACGAGCCACGCCTTTCTCCTCTTCCTCTATCATCGCCAGCAGGAAGCAACAAAGGAGCGATTTGCTTCAACCGGGAACGACCTCACGATAAGCTCCTCAAGATTGTATTTCACGCCATAATAAATAACGCGAACATTACATCAACGTCTCGACTCTCTATATGCGATCGAAAAAACAGAAGCACCATTGCACTGACTTTTGGTACTCCAAATTCACGTCATCAACCCCAGGGACACCGGTCGCAGAACGGGCCTGGGGTACGAATGTAAAAGGTCTTACACCAAGCGCCATCTTTTGAAACAACCGCAACAAGGCCTCCATACGTCACATTGTTGAAGGCCTTTTTTAAAAAAGGCAATACAAGACGACATCTTAATTGCTCCTTTTCTCAGCCTCACATCAATAGACTGGAATATTTCTATTAGCTTCAACACAGCAACTCACACCGCCACCATGGCTCTCCCACGAGAGTCCATGTTTCTCCCAACTATCAAATGCTCATCATGTAGTCGAGAGGTTGAGATCTCCATGATGGGAGACCATGTTTGTGCGCCACCAGAGCCTGAACGTAAGAGAAGAAAATACCCGATTGTCTCGTCGGCCAGGTGAACTAATCAATTGTCCGATAGTTTCTCCTCCACCAGAAAAATATGAGGCATACACTCCATACAGCCCAGCACCTTTTAGCCCAGGGCTCTACAGCCCAGCGTCTCCTGAGAAACCAGGTCACATACCACCCTCACTAGATGTCAACGCTGCCAGTAAGTGGCTACACGACCTTCCAGAGTATATGGCCAGAAAGAAAAGAAACCCAGCTGACAATATCACAGATCATCTATTTATGCGAAAAGGACAATTGACACCAAACAGTGAGCCGCGCAGCACATCACCAATCAATGATATGGATTGCTTCTTCGACGACGTCCCAACACCACATGAGGACGATCTTATCATGCCATCGCCGCGCCCTATCGATCGCCCCGGGGCTTACGGAGGTTTCGGCGAGAAGAAGCATGGCCCGGATTTTCAACCCCGGTCTGTGAGTCCCAACGGAGGAGTTAACTCATCGTTGTTCAAGAGAGTGGACACCATCGCTCCAGGCCCTTTCGATCCTATCCGTAGTCCTTCGGCGACCTCGTCCTTTCCCAAGGAGATAACAGAAAGCCGTGATAAGTCAGAAAGCTTCCTGAGTGCGTCACCGAGGGACTACTTCAATACCCAGAGAAACGAAAGGTCCCCTTCTCCCACAGGAAGTGCCAATAACAACAACTACGATGTCTCTGCCCCTCCTCGACGACCCACACGAGATGACTACGAAGGTTTTGGACGCCCTTCGGAGGCCGATGAAGTGCTTCAGCCTCAGCCTTTGGGAACGATGAACCGCTCTGACACATTCCCCAAGCTGGCTGTTCGATCAGAAGCACCATTGAGAACTACTTCTGCGCCTGGCATCAAGCCTGAGCGCCAGAATTCTAGCGGGTTTGGGCACGCTTCCAAACCGTCAATGGGACCAGATACCTCGAGAGCACCTCCACCGCGCAAGAGTTTATTGCGCCCGTCAAAATCCAGCAAGTACTCAGGATCTGTCGATCTCGCGGCTGAGTTTGGCGTCAATAATCCCTACCATACACCTTCTGATTCCACATCTTCTGGCTTCTCTACATTCAGCCACCAGAGTAACAGGAGTTCTCAGACTAGTCAAACAAGATCCCAACCTCGACGCGATCCCTCGGACCTCTCAGCTATGGACGGACTGATGGAAGATCTGGAGAGTTCAATGGAAGCATTGGGGTCCAACAATGCTCAGGCCGAGGCCCCTTTGCGGCCTGCACGCGCTCGATCGCCTCTTGCAGAGTCACCGCTAGATATAACCCGCGAGCGACCTGACTCTGCCAACCACTATGAGCCTCGAGCTGAGGCCCCTCCTCAGCGACACGATTCCCAGCCAAACCCACTTTACGCACCATCAACCCAAGATCATTACTTCAGTACAGCCCCGCAACCAACACCTTCACAAACCCTCACTCTAGCTGTGGCACCCCCTGTTCGGAAAGCGACACAAGACCCTGTACGGTCCCGAGGCAACTGCAAAGCCTGCGGTCTTGCTATCACGGGAAAGAGTATCTCGTCTGCAGATGGAAGGCTGACGGGCAAATACCACAAGGCCTGCTTTGTTTGCACGACATGCTCCGAACCGTTCACATCAGCAGAGTTCTACGTCCTGAACGACAAGCCTTACTGCGAACACCATTACCACAAGCTCAATGGCAGTCTCTGTGGAAGTTGCGAGAAGGGGATTGAGGGCCAATACCTTGAAGACGAATTCTCGATCAAGTACCACGTTGGGTGTTTCCGATGTCTTGATTGTGGTCGGTCCCTCTCCGAGGGCTACTTTGAGGTCGATGGCAAGTCGTACTGCGAACGAGACGCCTGGCGCCGAGTGCAGCAGTCTTATCCTCCCATGAAGGCACCTCCAGGCCGATCGCCATCCGGTTCACGACCTCCCATGATGGGTCTCCCTGGCCACCCTGCACCGCGAATGGGCCCTGGCATGGGACTTCCCCGACCTCCATACGGTATGCCGCCGCCTGGAAACCGGCTCGCTCCAGGTCCTCCTGGTCCTCCCGGTCCTCGACCACGAATGAACAAACGAAACACTCGACTTGGCATGATGTAATGACCTGACTATTTTACCTGAACCTCGACGACGTTGTATGGATCATAATTATATCTTGTAATATCAACTGTCTGCGTCTCGAACGCAATGCATTTGGCACCCCTGATTTTGCTGTTATCACGCTCGGAGTCGGCTAGCATCGTTGTTTTGTTATTATACCCCCATTGTTTTTAAGCTTCCCCTTTATAGGTTGTGGGTACATCAAGTATCATGCGCCTTTTTTTGTTTTTGGAAAATGTCGGTATCAGCCTAGGTAAACCCCATGTCTTCTGGGATCCCCAGAGTTGCTGTACGGGAATCGTTTGGTCTAGGGATCGGACATTGGCCGGATGCTTGTATGAGCCTCTGCAGTCTAGTGTGTGTTAGTGAGAGTCCTGATGGAAGTCGGCTCAAAATCTAAATACGGTTCAAGCACTTGCAAAAAGAAAGACCAAAGTGAAATGTCGTGATCCATGTCTTTAATTTGTTCCCGCGGATACCAAGGTCAATGACATTTGTGAATAATGGCCATTGATTAACAACAGTGGAGAAGCTGTGAAGTAAGTAGCCCGATCACGATGCGACAGAGAGACGACAGAGAGAGATACTTTGTCTCTTACTAAGGTAATGGACAGCAGGCTAAGTCTCTCGAGTCTGGCTTAAGCGTGGATCAACACATAAACCAACGTATTTCGTAGAAACGGAATGTTGGCTGTCTGTAGAATCATTTCGCAAAGCCACGTGTGTATCAGACCAATTCTTCGGGAACCAACAAAGTAACCCAATTCAGAAGAGAACTCAATATTTAAGGAAACGCTATATTTTCCAGGTTCAAGGTACTTACGTAGTCTGCTGTCATCATTCCAATAAATATTGCATGTCTTGATTTCGCTTGCAATCTCCTATAAAACTGTTTGTGTGCTGAATGCTTGCTTAGTTAGTGGTCACCTCTGTGGACGCTAACGTTGCGCCACCTTCTACCGTAGATCTCCCCCTAGATTGAAACCTTAGTTACACATCCCAATTACCACCATTGGCCTAGACGTTTCAACGCCTCGTCATCCACACCTATCCATTCCATTAACTCTCCCTTCTTCAAGACCCTTTTTTTCCTCTCTCCCTTTCCCTCTGCTTTATCATTCGTATCGTCCCTCAAAGACGCAACGTGTGACTTGTTTTTCTTCTTCTTTATTTGCGCATCCTTTCGCATTTACTTGTAACATACTATCTCTCCTTTGGCTGTCTTTGACAGAAGCCGCGCCACTCCTTCAATCGGCGATAGAGGAGGGTTCAATTCCACGACCGATCGATCGAACGAGGCTATCTGATTTCGAGATAGCTAACATTACTGTAGACTATATCTCCCTGCGAACAACACCCCTTGCGTCTCCGCGACCAAGTACCTTCATCCCAACTAGCCAACAAGCCATGCACCCCTGATCTTTGTCGGCTTCGTTGACCACCTCGCTTTCAATTGCGACACCAACTTTGGCTTTCCTTTGCGACACAACTCGGTTACTCTTTGGATCAGCCGACTCAATAATTGTCACCCATCATGAAGAAATGGCACCCCCAAAGCCGGCGCTTGTTCGGCGCCAAGCTACGGCCCAGGTCTATGATTATCATCGTCTTCGCCATGCTGGCCGCTTACTACCTCTTGTTTTCGCCCACCACGACTATTCCGGTTCCCTCAAACTCCCCAGATACGGTTCAAGAACCACCGTCACCGCCCGTCGTTGAGCATGGTGGCAACTCCCAGCCACAGGGAGAGGGAGAAGTTGAGGATCAATACGGAGCCATCCACAGACAGCTCTGGGAACTTACAGCCGAGGATCTCAAGGACTGGCGGGATCCCACCGATGGCGAGGACCCCAACGATATTGAGCCCGGTTTCGAGACTGATGGAAAAGAGAGAGGATTTGGAGATCTCGGCAAGCTTCAACACGAGAAGGATATGAGAAAAGAATGGCGACACGCTTACTCCGTTACATCCAAGTAAGATCCAAGTCCCTCTAAAGTGATATGTCTACTAACAAGATCCCAGCTTCCCCAGCTCCAACCATATTTATGGAAAGACTTTGGCCAATCTGGAGAACCATGAAGCTCGACCTGAGGAATTCAGCACCGATCTTAAATTTGACCCTGACGCCGATGTAGAGTATAGCTCTGAAAAGCCCGTCCGGTATAATCCTTACCCCGATTACAATAGCGACGCCTGGAAGAACGCTGGGCACGCTCAGTACTTCCCATGCAAGGGTGCCACTGGAGAGCCTGTCGAAGATCTGCTTGTCTTCAAGGGTCGACCTCGCGAATGGCCCCTGCCTCGCTTTGGTAGCTATGATGCCCTCAACATGGACCCTAACCTCTGCTGGGAGCGAGAGACTCGACTTGGTCCCTACGGGCTGCATCGTCAGTTTAAAAAAGTTGGCGGTGAACCGCAGCCCCTCAATTTTGATAGCGTCAATTGGGGTGATCTTCAGCGAATGTGTGTCAACAAAAATGCGCAGCGTTTCGAAATGAACCGAGAACGAGTCAATGAATATCTTAACAATTACCCTGAGACCGTCATTGGACCTCATGAGCCTGAGCATCCTGAGGAGCCCGCCCAGGCACAAATTTCGAAACGAGATGTTCCAGCAGAGCCAGATAATAACGACCCGGCTACCCCAATCAAGGTGGAAACTCTACCTCCCGTCGCCAGCCCACAACCAAAGGTGCAACCTTCAGAACACACGAAGCATGCTAGAGCTCCTACAAAAGGTCACGTTTCTGAGCCTCGAACTGCCATCCTCCTCCGATCATACACTGGAAAGGACTACACCGAGAATGACAAGCAAACGATCCGAGCGCTAGTTTCTGAGTTGTCTCTTAAAACTGGAGGCCAATACGAGGTCTTCTTGCTGGTCCAGGTCAAAGATAACAACTTGCGTATCTTTGAAAACGAGGATGTTTACCAAACTGTTCTGTCGCAGAGCGTGCCACCGGAGTTCCGCAGCATGACAATTCTCTGGAACGACGACATAGTCTGGCAGCTTTACCCGAAGCTGACCGATCCCGAATCAAAGAACGTCCACACTGCTCAGTGGCTTTCTGTCCAAAAGTTCAGCCAAGAGTTTCCCCAATTCGATTTCGTTTGGAATTGGGAGATGGATTTCCGCTTTACCGGTCACCACTACCACCTCTTGGACAAGCTTAGTGAATTTGCTAAGAAACAGCCTCGAAAGGGCATGTGGGAACGAAATGAAAGATGGTACATTCCTACCTATCATGGTAATTACGACGAGGAGTTCCGTCGGGACATCGAGAAACGATACGGTGACAATACCATCTGGGGTGCTCCCGAGTTTCCCTTCATTAACCCCATCGGACCCAAGCCTCCTGTCGCAAGTCCCAGTCAAGATAACTATGAATGGGGAGTTGGTGAGGATGCTGATGTTATCACTGTGTCGCCCATGTTCAATCCCATCAACAGCAACTGGGTCATCGCCAACCAGGTTTGGGGGTATAATGATTCAACCCATAAGTCTCAGGATATTCCCCGGCGAACCACTATCGTTACGCAGTCTCGCGTATCAAAGCGGCTGCTAAACATCATGCATGTTGAAAATATGCGTGGCAACCATGTTGCTTCGGAAATGACACCACAAACGGTGGCTCTCCTGCACGGCCTCAAGGCAGTATATGCTCCTCATCCTGTTTTTATGGACCGTGACTGGGATGGAAAATTCCTGAACAAGTGGTTCAACCCTGGCGAGAACGGCGAATGTGGTGGCCGCGGTAGCCCCATGGGCTGGGGCCGAGAGCGAAGATACATCGGCTCGACCTGGTACTACCGGGCCATACCCCCCAACCGACTTTACAACAACTGGATGGGCTGGCAAGACACGGGCATTGGTGGCCCTCAGTGGGAAGAGAAGCATGGACGTCCATGCTTACCTCCCGTCATGCTGCACCAAGTCAAGAACACTGAGCCAACCAAGAATGGCCACGAAACCACATTCGAATTAGCCTATGGTTGATCTTCAGCTATGGAGCAAGCTTGATATTTGTCTCTCCGCTCAGCTTTTGAGACAATTGTATGACTTGATGTCGGTAACTTTGTTGATAGATTCCCCAGATCCTTTTAATGAACATTGCGGAAAGATTAAAGTGTATACTGATAAGAGAATATCAATATCGCACCGTGTGTTGGATAGAAGGAGGTATGAAGATTTACAGTACAGGGTGTTTGTAGGAGTTTGGAGTGGTCTATTTTTGCATACTAGAAAATGAATAATACGCAAAGCTTTGGCTTACTGAGGCAAGTATTGATTCCGCCACACTTAAACGACCCCAATTACAATGCGATCAAACGAAAGGAGTGAGACATCAATCACTCAGTATTGAAACACAATATGCTGTAGATGATGTATTGCAAGACATGATGCTCACATGTGGTTGTCCGGCCCGAGCTTTTACCGTCGTTCAACTACTCGATACCTAATGAACGTCAATTGCCCACACTGATACAGTCTGCGTACTCGCCGTCGACACGATTGAAATACTTCTCCATAAAGGAAATACGCGAGAGATAATTCCTGCTCGGAACGATCAACAGGTGCAGGAAGCGTTGTCTACATGGACCTTCCACCGCATGATTTAGTGGCCATGCGCATCCACCCTATACCATGAGCCCCCCTCCAAGCGTAAGATCTCATTCATTCTGATCACACCCTTACAGTAATTCCTAACCTATCGTAGACTCCTACGCCAAGGAGGTTCCTTCTTCCAAAGAGGGGTACGCAATCGTCTCAAACTCCTACTACACTTCCGCGGTTTCAGTCAACCCCTCGTTTCGCCTCATCTTCTGTTCCTAGGCCGACACAGGCAAGGACTGGCATCGACATTGAGGATGTTGAAGAAGTTGAAGATCGCACTCAAGGGAGTTCTCAGGACAGCCAGGGCGATCAGCTCGCAAATAGGAAGTATGAGCCGATCCACGATTCCATTGAAGTCGAATCTGACGACGCAACGGCTTCGCAAGACGGCTGTTCGGCCGTGTCATATAACGAAATAGATATCAAAAGCCCGGGATCCTTTGAACGGGGGGCTTCCAACGCGCCAAGCGTGTTGAATGACTCTTCTCCGTTGGAAGAGCGGGAGCCAAAACGGCGAAGAGTATCGTTATCTTCCATGCGAGAGTCAAGCCCGGTAGAGGAACAGCACTACATGCCCGACGAGGACCCAAAAGATACACACGAGAGAGACCACACACAAACCCAGGAGTCTACACAAAGTATACAGGATGCTATTCTTCCCTTTGATGAGTCAAAGGCACTTCAGCAGCCAACATTCCGCGAGCCACCGCGCTTCAAACAAGTCGAACTCGACACCGCAGCAGACGGTATTCCAGCAGCATTCTCTCCCCAACGCCGAGGAGCAAAATATATAGCCGGCGGGCTCGCTGCTGAGCTCCAAGGATGGCTATCCGAAGTAAAAGGCTGGGAAGGTGTATTACCAGCCCCTGCGTCGAGCATCAACGTGACTGTTGAGGAGATTCGACCAGGCCGACGCATGTTCCTGGTTAGAGGTCGTGCTGGCGCGTCGGAAGAAAAGAGGCTTTTGCTCGCTGGTGAGGGCAGACTGACGGGTCTAGGACAGAGGATGCATGTGAGTGTTGGGAGTGTCATTGAGGTGGGACAACCAGTGTGGGATATTGAGATGAATGGAAAAGTTTGGACGGTGGCATGCGACTGGGGAGTATCGTGAAGAATGGGAGACCACTAGTATCGAAGAGTTTTGAAATTTTGAGAATCGAGCAAATTCTACACGAAGTATATATCTCAATGATTAATCGACTGACTGCTTGTTGTGCCGGGTTGGTTGAAGGTTGAAGGAGGAAGAAGCAGCTGCTCCTGTGGGCACAGTTAAGTTTCTACTGACATACGTATTCATCTTGGTTAGAGTTCANNGTTAGAGTTCAGTTGTGAGGGCAACATCTACGGTCATGATATATAGAGTTTTTGGCCTACCGGGACAGGTCAACCTTACAGTTGACAACATCTGAGTATATTAAGGAGCTTGGGCATTTGTTTAAAGAAAATTAAATAAATATATCTCAATGATGCAGAGGGAGCCATCTAAAGACTACGGTGGGTGTGCCTCAACATGCCTGAAGCATCATGCCCCCACGGCATGGCTTCCATTCTCTTGACATCATTATGTATGAGACGTGTTCATTCAGTTGATAAGCATACTGAGATACTCGTTCTAGTACATACGACCATACCTGCCAGAAAATACGGGATCCCGTCCGCTCTCCCATCGTCAAGCTCGCAAGGGGCGGATTAGTAGTTGGGTCGGTGACGACCAGCGAATCCCCGCTGTTGTATGTTTTTGTTTCTTCTTTCTGTTTATATTTTTGCCTCTGTTTAGTCATTACGAGTGGTTTCAGTGTAAAATTGCGTTCCTCTTATATGGAAACTGCCCGGTCATGTGAACATCTACGCCAATAGAGATCAAAGTGTTGATCAAGGCAGTTCAGAATTCTTTCAAGTCAGGAACCATCAATTCATTGGTCATAATCCGAAAACGTACAGGCCAATCGTAGAGAATATCTGATTCAGTTTCTCCTATAGGCGGACTCTTTGCCCTCATTGAGTGTTAGTTGGAGCCAGCCAAGCTCGACGATAATACTCTCCAACTGAACTTGTGGCAGATCTTACGTACCCCATCCAATGGAAACATAATACACCGTAGAGCGATGTCACCAAGGGAATGGTCTGATTTTTCCTTCGCTAATGATCGAGAAAAATCTCACTAGGCATGGGTCTATGAACTTAAAGATAGGCATATATCTGCATGGCTACAAGAGATAGAATTCAAGGATATTGTTTCGATCGCCATATCTAGCGATCAAGACTATATGGCTTATGCGTTAACGACTGGGAATTGGTAAGCACAAGTTTCGCGCCCATGCTAACTAGTGGTATATGCTTATTTGAAACAGAGTAAAGATGAATCGATACTTGGATGTAGCGGAATAATGGGTTACTGCTTCTATGAAACACGAGTTATTCTTGTCGTCCGAAGAAATTCTCCGTTTTCCTAACATGCCCTGTTAACGGCGATGAGAACTCCTAAGCCGCACGCATAATACAGAATGGGGGTAAGTCTTCTTCCTGCTCAACGGATATTCCTGCCTCTCGGGGAGTTAATGGGATGACAAGACGTAGCATTGTAACTGGAACAAACTCGCTACGTACTCTTAGCATATTGACTTATAACATCCACATTCTTTTGCCTGGCCCTCCACTCAAATTACTGTCCTTCAGGAATGATACCACATTGTGTTCGTCTTGTGTCCATCTTGCAGCCAGCTTCACGGTACACTGTGACAGTCCTCCAAATATTGTAATGGCACAAGTCAAGAGAAGAGGCACCCCCAGAAGGGCCAACTAACTATGGGATTCATATAGCACAAATCGATACATAAACAACTGACATTCTCGAAGGCCAATCTGACACCACAGACTTTATGGTAATCCTTACCCGCAAGACTTTCCTCTGACTAAGTTCATCTAGCCTCAGAATTCCAAGGCCTATTTCTATATGCCGTCCTCATCAAGAGTCCACGGCTGGGTCCTGGATCCTCTGTTGTTCTGGAGTCTCCCCTGATTAGGAATCTCGGCTTCTTCTGCTTCCATGCAAGCCCTGCCTGCTCGCAGAGTCGCAGCTGAGAACCAGCATGCAATGCAGGTGAGAGTAACATGTATATCAACCAAGAGGGATAATGTCTTCTGAGTGGTCGACCTTGTTAGCTCCTTGAAGGGGCGACTAGCATCACAAGCATCAATCCTGTCGTCATGAGTAGTGAACGTCAAACAAGCCGGTCCATGGGCGGTTGACTGTTTGTAGTGTCGACAGTGTTCTTGTGGTCTGCGCTTTGTCTGAAGTATTAACGGGTTTTCGGTGCGCAGACAACCAGAGTATGATTCAAGAGCATAGGCGCTGTGTGTGTGTAGCTTGTGTCGGGTTTGTAGCCCATTCTTTTCAATGGGTTACGCTACCCTAAAGCGTACTGGCTCAAAAATATTCGGTGGCCTCTCGGGTTTTTGTTGCATACCTAGGTAGCCACAGAGCGGCATAACATGGTGCCCAGCGATACTCTGACTCTGTATTCGACAGTAGCCCCCCGCATGAAACAGTCTCCGGGTTCAGGGTTTTTGCAAACCATGCCGCCGTACTAAACCTAAAAGACAATTGAGATGCGAAGAACCAGAACTGGCCAATGAAGTCTGGAGCGACAGATGGAGAAAATATGTTCGAAACATTTTGGCATGTGTCTGTGTACCGTACCCTGGAGCTCCAACTTTGACTTGGATTTGGAGCATTTCCTGCAGGTAACTAGGTGATATCTTGAAAACCAGAGTATGAAGATCGGGCATGTGAAATGGTTCATGTCATGTCTCAAAATCCCGCGGCTCGAGAGCAGCACGGTTTCTATACTGGAGAGCATGTGCATAGCAGGCTTCGGTGCTGTTGCTCTCCATTGACTGACCTGAAACAATCTCTTGGTTAAGGAGGCTCGTCCGCAAATGCTGAACTAACGCTGTGACCAAGTAGCCTGGCTCCTCCATCGGCAGTAAAGGGCAGCCGTTCTACCATTACATTCCATTCCGGGTCCGTTCGATGCAGCTGAGCCACCGGGGCAAGGAGCCGGCACGCCCTAGACGGTGGAAGGTAGGACCTGCATTAGTGGCAGGCCAAGTTACGATGGGAAGTGGGTTCTTGCGGATGCTAAAAGGTCATTTATCAACTGGCAAGCCAGGCGCGTTATTCGTAGGTAGGTAGGTAGGTAGGTAGGTAGGTAAGTAAGAAAAAAGCATTAGAAAATAGGCTTGTTAAGTAGGTAGTTTAGGGGGAAATGCTCGGAGAGTAATTGTGATTAATTTTGTGCCAAGTATCGCTTTCTTGTGTATAGATTTTACAATGAATACCTTTAGAGGTATTCGGACACTACCCATCGTGAAGCGTTCGCTATAATTCCAGGCATTTTTCTGAGTTTGCCACGTCAAAATGTTATGTATGGACAAGATGTATCACATGTGGATTCTGGTCTGTCAATACAGAGATCTGAAAAATAAAAATAAAAATAAACAGAATCCAAATATGAGGGATTCGCTGCAACAGAACGGTGGATATACCGGGGTGCTTCTAAAAACAGAGACGGAATGTCATCAGACGGAAAGGGTGGGAGATTGAAGGATCTGCAACAGATGCACGAGAAAGAGGAAACAAAAAAAGGGACGAAAAGAAAGAGATGAGGAATATAGAGCGAGAAATAATAGCAGCCAGACATGCTCAACTATGGCGGGCGGCAGATAGGCTGAGGCTGGGACGAACAGCTGCTTTGTAGTCCATGCAGCCAACGAAATTCAGCGTCATGATACGCTTTGCCGGGACGGTTATCCAGATGTAGGCCGTCGCAATCAAGGTTAATGAGTGGATGGTTGTCTACCAAGAGATTCTTGGCTGATTACCCCTGCCTGTTCTGGTTGCATGTAGGATTCCTCGTCGGATCGGCTTTCCGAGAAGTGTCAGAATCGTTTCCAACTTGATGTCAATGCAACTCGCCCAAAAAGTAAAGAATTACTCGCTTGAATACAACATAAGTCTGGGCTTTGCGGGCAGCGTAGCCGCGATGGATCGTGCAAGATGGGGATACGTAGATGGGACGGATGATGATCAAATCAGCGCTGAGACCATGCGTTTCCAGCCATGGTCTACCGCGCTTCTGGCGGCGTTTCGTCTCTTCGTCCCGGCTCTAGAGATCTGCCAGGCTGTTCTATATCCGGCTTTTCCTCCGCGATGGGACGAGGACAAGGGCAGGGTCGCCCGCGTTTGAGAAGTTGGTGGTTCAATGCATCGTGCCGTACTGCAATTGAGGATGAAGCAACCAACCCCTGACTGGAGCTGTGTACGAAAACACCGAGATTCGACTTGATACATGAGACGAAAAGTGTGAGCTGAACCAGCGCCCGGATCTATCATGAGTCGAAGCGTGTATCAGCGAACATCCGTGCGATTAACTGAGCGTTGAACCCACATCCACCACTTGTCTATGGCCCACGCTGGTGATTAACGCGGCTACACCAGTACAAGAATGGAATAGATGGAAACATCTGGGGAACTGGTTCGCACAGGAGGGTGTTGTGGTAGCTTGAAGAGATTAGAGATGAAGATTTTTTCCCCTCTAAAGATCCGCCAATGTGGCATCCATACTCCCTAAGTTAGGTAGGTACCTGACTAACATTTGCCTCGAGAGCTTTTCCAAAGAGGTAGGCATCTCGTAGGCACTTACTATGTAGTAGTTTGGAAAGTGCTAGTTAAGTGTCAGACCAGTTATAGGCAAGTGCCATAATAGGGCATCGAATAGAAGGAAAGCACTCTTGCTTGATTTTAGCCAATTGAGGCAATAGCGGGTTCTCATCTCGATTAGACCACCAACCTTAGTACTTTGCACTTACACAATCTCAACAATTTCCTACTAACATACCTATCTACCTACCTAGGTAGTAGTAGGTACTGATCTACAGCCTCTGTTTTCGAGGGTTGGCGTGCTCGCTCTCTGTGCGGTAGAGTTCAAGACTGTCTTGTCTTGATGCAGGAACCAACGATCTTCAACTGTATTTGGTTCTACCATACCAACATGGATGTCTAAGAATAGATATCTACAAGACCGGACCGAAGAAACGATCCAACCCAACACACCAGCCTGAGCCATTTACCCTTGTTCTCGGCTGCCTTTCTACGCATCGGCTAAATCAGCTCGAAATCTGCGCACGACATATCCCTGTTGGTTGGTGTAGCCCAACCCAGCTTCAACTGACTCAGATGGGAGCTGAAACCACTTAGCCTTGCTCTTAGCTGCTAACATTAGTACAGTAGGCACGACGGTTTAATCATCAAGTCTCTTTTACTTTTACAAACCAAGTCAACCACCTTTTGCTACCGGCCTTTATTGACTATAATCTCAGTCAAGCATCTCTAGAAAACTGCACTACGACGTCGCGCACGCAGATGGCGTGGAGCCTACTATCCTGACTTGGAACAGCTTGCGACACCCTGGCTGGCTACTCTTCATAGTAACCCTCGTCACCACTGGCAGTATGCAATCCTGGTCAGATTGAGGCTAAAACTTCAGGGTTTTAATACACAATATCTGGGGTCCACATGGCCCAGTACCGTGCCGCCTTTATGTGTTTCTCTTCTTTACCCAATCAGCCTGCACCGACTTGACCTTGGTAGTAAATCACTATAACGACAATCCGCACGTACACTACTGTAATTTCAACTACGGCCTAGTTGTCAAGTGAAGCTTCGACCGGCCAGGACAAAGCTGACCGTTTGGCGTACAATGTAACGCGATCGTCCCATAATTCAGCTACCAGCATCCTCCCAATTCGCCTTATCTTGGCCCCAGCTATCTGACAGCCGCCTTATGCGTGGCCGCTCATAGCTGTGCCTCCCTCCTCAAGCAAACATGTTATTCACCGCACCGTCTTTCGCCATTATGTTGCAACTCGCGCGATGGTTGTGTAGTCAAGCCTGGACGGATAAAGCCTAGTGACAAGTCAGACCCGGATTCTCGCTCAGGCGAGCCGCATCTTTCCTTCAAGTACTGTACGAGCTGGTCAGCGTCATGTCAAATGGCGCGGCAGCCGACGGGACGACATCGATACACTGGTTAGAGGCCTGTAGTGACGGCTGTACGGAACACTCGTCCAGACCCTGTTATGTACCGCTCTAGCCTCTCATCATCTCATCTTCAGCAACCTGAATAAGCCTTCAGGTCGTAAGATACTACCCAGAATAGCACATCTTATTTCATCCATTTCTCATGACAGCATCTGACCTCGGTATCTCCCGATGTCGACTGGTCGATCGGTTGACTGCATGCTTACAAGTATACCTGCCTCAGCTACCACGCTGTGACGGCTTTCTATCTGTCACTTTTCTTTTTCTGGTAGCATGGATGTCATCCCCAGACTCTCCGGTTTGTGACACAACCATTTTCAGGAAGCTTATTAGGCGACAAGGTCCCCTTAAGGAAGCCTTTCTGTATTGGGATATGTATCAATCTACTGGCAACATACGGCTGCGCCTCCCGGCGACCCCCACTGAGCGTAGCAGTTTTAGAAAGGGGTATCCGTACAGTGGCTGCTGTGGGAAAACTATTCATCTACTTTCTGACTGACAATGTGTTTAGTTGAGAGAGTGGCCCGCCTATCCTGGAGCACCCTGGTCCAGTTGACACTTTCGCCTTTTGGGCTTCTTGGAACCCCGGCACGGACAATTTATCCCCTTGTGGAGATCATGGTTCGGACGGGGCTCTCAACGCCATGATCTACACCAACCCGTCATGCTAACCAGTCAAGGGCGAACCGTTGCTCTAAAGTCCCGGCAAAATAAAGGAGATGCTTGGCTGGGCTGCTTCTCGAATTCTTCAGTGCAGCCTTCCTTGGCGCCACTTTGCCAGGGCTGTCCTGTCAATGTCTCGATGACCTGCGTGCTCAAGCTAGTTGACCTATGGCTCAGCAGAAGTCCAGGAATTTGTTGCATCTGGCACAGCTCGACAAGAGGTGCTAGGACACCTCCCTCTCTGTCTGGTCATCATCATCGCCTAATGCATGCGGCACCGTGTCTGTGCCACCGGGCGAGGACCGACTACCGCAGCATGTTTACAATGATGATGCTGGTTCCCGCTGCAAGCCTGCGTTTTAGTTTTTCTGACTCTGTCATCTCCAGGATTGCCATTACGGCTTTCCCCTTTACTACTTTGAACACCGATCCGGGCTAATCCAGCCCACTAATTCTATACATCTTGTGAATCTTCCTGGTCCGTGATCCTCGCCTGTTTGGTCCACACCCTTTCAGCCCTCCGTTCCTGACACCCCGAACCCCAGTCACAACCCCAAACGACTACCGTCTTCAGAACCTTACCTACCACTTCATGCGTTGTCCACCCAGTCAAAGCTTTTAGGGACCTACTTTTCTGTTGTAGTGGATTCGTCTCATCTCTTTCCTTTCCCCTTACCTGATCGCGTGTTATCACGCTCTGACATACCAGCTGCGTCTGAATCTGGCACTCGCCTTCAAGCCTCTTCCTTGTCTTCTCTGTCACTAGTCAAAAGACTGGATAGTCAAACAAAGCGGCTCCGGTGCCATGAAGCTTGGAGGACCCTGTCGAACGAGAAGAGAACAACATCCCTGGTCCTTAGATCTGCAACCTGAATTGTTCAGTTCAGCGGGTCAGACTCCGATCTATTTGGCACTCCAGCCTCTCTTAACACCCCTTCACTCCGCATCGAAACACGAAAGAGCAACCATCTGCCAAGTTTCAAACCATTGAGCACCCTACTAATACCCTGGTCTTCTGGAAGACGTACAAGAAACAGACATCCCCCTGACGGACAAACGAGTTATTTCTCCAATCACTTCGCTTTCGTCCTCTTGCTTCCCTCATTCCCCGAGCCTGTGGAGTGTTTTCCACCCTAATCATTAATTACCCCGGAACGTGGTTGATCCCGTTTCTAGCATTCTTCAACAAAAGTTATCATGAGACTGTAATCGTCCGTATTACCCTTCAAGAACAGAAACACGGCCCCATACTTCGATTCATAACCTTTAGATAAGACCCATTGTCAGTACCTTTCTAGGACAGCTGCTGGCACTACTCGAAATCTGACCTCCTCAGAATCACTCAAATTACCTTAATACCTTGTCCTCAGAAACACCCCACATTATCATCAGCCATGAAGATTGAGTCAATTCTCAATCAGTTCAATGAACTAGATACGGAAGCGAGAACTAGCAGAGAAAGCACACAACAAGATGGTGCACAATGGGAGCGAAGAGGCTCATCATTCCTATCGTCGACTCCGCCCCCCGAGAGTACTCAATCTCGAGCGTCAAGTGTACGATCCGACAGTCGAACTCGTACGCCTTGGGATGCTGGAGGTTACTCTCTGCCCAGAGACAATACCTCGACCCCTTCTTCACGATCCCCTTTCTCGAACGTTTCTTGGGGGGAACAGCAGGAAACTCAACGGTTACAGAATGCACCTAATCACACACTAAGAAAAGTGTCAATGGATGCATCGGCGAGCATGAGTCTTCAAGGTGCCTCGACTTCCTACTCATTACCCGTTAGGTAAGTAAAATCGAGAAGATAGTCCTGTATACACAAGTTGGGATTGGAATTGACAGTATTTCAAGAAGGATGGCTTCTACTCCAGATGCTCATCAAGATGCCTGGACTCCAAAAAGGTGCATCCCCATATACTTGAATGTATTTTATGATCAGTCGAGCATGAGAGGCTAACACTGTCAGCTTTCACAGCGAGGGCCGCCCTTCCCAGCATACACGGAGGTAAGTTTGTGATTCAGCCATGTTGTGTAGGTCGTGGCATAGGTATATCCAGAGTGCTAACGTGATTGAAGGTCAAGTCTCTGGACCGATTACAATACATCTCCTGCTTCAAGGAGTCACAAGATCTCGGATAGCCGCAGTAGCTTCTCGTCTTGTTGTTCGTCAACGTTCTCTGCGAATCATTCAAGGATTTCATCAGTGTCTACCATCAATGGAAGTCATGTCATGGGCTCTGGAATCGCCGACTTGGAGGCTAAACTAGAGCGTCTACCAAGACTATCGGCACCACTACCGCCAGTCATTACTACTCCGTCCGGCAAACCGGAGATGCGCTTACCGCATACTGCTAATGCCGTCGGTCCATGGTCTTCGGGAAGCCCTTCTGACTCGATTCTAGAGGCGAGGATGGCAAGGAGGAAATACAGTCAACTGTCGGGAGACCAAAGGTATGTTAATTCATTTTTAACTATTGAACAACAACATCTCCATACATCACATTCTACCCCGTTTGCGCACATAAGCACTGGTGGCCATCTTCCTTTCTTTCCCCCACATAGCTAAGATGGCATGGTTATCTGGCGTTTGCCTGCACCGAAAAAGGGACGAATGCCCGTTTGCCTGATGCAGCAGAGTAACGGCTCCCTTGCTGTTTATGAATCACAGACGGGATTTCCATGGTCACTGGATCAGCGTCTGCCTGATATGGAGACCTCTGAAATGGACGCTGCTCAGGAATGACCAAATTTGTTGGACTACAAAACAGCTGTCTCGTGGAAGTATCCTCATCATACCGCGAACTCACCCTAGAGATCGTGAATCACACTGTGTGTTTTGATCATTTTCTGCTTGTTATCTCCGTCAGCCTCAGAGTGCCCCTTCTGCTTCTTTTCGTTAGGCTCGTTCGTCCGTCTTCCACATTCTGTGTCCCGTCAGCTTCACTCATATCTTTTGTCGCCTTCAGGCTATAAATTCTTGTTGCCAAGAAAGACACTGACCCTTTTATTCTCAGCTACTTGAAGCCAAAAGACCATTTGTTGAAGCCAGCGGACCGCGTTCATAAGCGCACTATCTCGGCACCAAACCCTGCCCAGGGTTCTTCTGCTCAGTCGTTCAACCGGACCCCAACGACTCTGCCGCCACTTACGTCCAGGTATTTTGAGACTGCAGCACTCCCGTCACCACAGATCAATACAGTCTACGAGTGTCCAGGTCTTGAGCACTACCCTTGGGGGCACTCAGAAGAACGTTCACCAGCCCCCAGCATGAGTACCAAGTCCCCCTTTGATCCCCAGGAGAGTGGCAAGGTTTTGCCCGATAGAAGTATACAGGGTACGTGTGCGGTAGCTTCTGCAAGTATTCTTACGCTGACGCATTTATCTTTTTCAGCGACGCCCTATGTCAACGCGAACGACCGTGTCATCGCAGCATGCCGTCGCTTCAGAAAGGTTGATGTCAACACACCTCTCGAGGGGGGCGACATTTGTATGGCAGTTGAAAACTGCACGACCGGATCCGTTCCTCGCAAGGTCATCTCACATCTATTTGGCCGCAACAAAGTTTGCACCCGCCGTATACCTGAGCGCGTATGGGTATGCATGTGCCGCAAGCACTACCAGAGGATTCGCTACCGCACAGGAGCCGATTTCAGCGTGACCCAGATCGGTATGGTATACGAGCAGATTGTCAGAATGATCTTCTGGAGTCGAGGACTGGAGAACCCTAACGGAACCAATCAAGAAGGTATCGCCATTCGATCATGGACATTCTCGATTCGCAGACGTGAGGTAAAGCGCATGGCGGATACGAACGGCCGAGACCTCGTTCCTCGTTGGATCATGCAAAGCCTTGGCGAAGGCAAGACACATGACGAGATTTTGGACGTTGTTGAGCGTCTTCACCATGAAATACAACAGGGAACACTCAAGGACGTCCCCCCCGTTGAGTTTCTTCCAGAGGTTGTTGACGCTTTCACAAATGCACCTGCCCAACTTCAGACTCAGGTTTCAAATGGAGGTGAAGTTTCTTTTGCCAGTCATCCTGGTCGTTCCTTGAACACCGGAGAGGCAACAGAGTCCCCAGTCTCATTTGTCAAAGAATCATCGCCCCTCGAACCGGTACAGGAGGAAGTATACATGAGCGAGCGTAGCAGCGAGAAATCAACATCTTCGCCCACTCCTCCCGCTGCTTACGATGGATCCCGGCCTGTCTATCAGCCTCAGCCGCATACAGACTATGTGCCCAGCCGACGCACCTCTTACGCATTTGGCTCTCGGTCACCTTTTGCCGATTCTGGCCCGGGGCTAGATACCGATCGACGATCCAGTCTTGCCTATTATGACAGTCAGAACCCAATACCACCCTCAATAAGCTATCACAGTATTAATCGTCAGATGCAGGCGCCAACGACCGATCACCGAGGTTCATGCGATAACCTTGATCATCCTCAGACGCCCTACGGTGGTGGTTACCACCAGGGGCCAAGTGAGTTTGTACTGACTGACAGAACCCTATCGAACCATTCGGTTGCCGTGCCGGCGATGGCCCATGAGAATCTTGCACCATACGTGACGGGACCCCTGAGTCGCAGTGGTCGAGACGGTCATGGATTACAAGCCCCGGCAATCGATATGCAATCCACTTCCGTCCCTTTTAATCATCATCTCTTCGGCTCCGGTTCCAACCAAGGCCAAGCCAGTATCTACACGTATCGAAAGCCAACAGAACGTCATTACCAGACTAGAATGAACAGTGTAGATACCCCCAGCTACCCAGCAATGTCCGATGAGCGCTCCTACATCGATGTCCCGCGTCTGCAAACCCACCAGCCTTCTTGGTGTCCTTCTGAGGCTGGGTGGAACGCTAGGATCGGCCGCTCTATGAACCAATACCAGCAGCACACATTGGCCTGCGCTGACGAAGCTAGCCTTCATTCTTCGCACCAGTACCCCAAGGAGGAAATTTCAGAGTGTTCTGGTGCTGATCGAGCGACTGGCGATGGAGTTTCTACCATCTATCCAACGGCGGTCTGCCACTTGGGATACCCAAATGGATATTCATCTTTGGGTGGGTTCGACGCCGATCACGCTCACGGAAATCTCAAGGCATATCAGCACAATGGGTCGACTAATGAAGCCGATGATGATCGGCACGGTGCTCGAACATTCAGTGAGGGCCGCCAGGAAAGGGGACAGGCTCCCTGAATCATGGCAGGCAAAGCAAGACAATGTCACTTGCTCGTATACGCCGCATGTGTAGCTACATGCTTGTTGTCTCGTCCTATGGTATACACCAGGGTGTTGACTTTATGGCGGTTGCGAAGTTATATGATCTGCACTTGTTTCTGTACTGGGGACTTTTCACTCTTGCTACACAGATGACGTTGGTTTGATGCTTGGGTTCTTTCAGATTTATTTTCTAAACCTGTTGTTCATACATGCGCATTGCCGTCCATAGTTGCACGTCAGGGACCTTGCAATTATGGAACGGAGGCAATCTGCGGTCTAATTTGGTACGAAAAAAAAAAAGGTAGCTAAGCTGGTTGCTTTACGGAGGTTACGATTTGCTCCGCCGCCGATATTTGCTATGGGGCACGATTATGAGAGGGTCATGAATTTTATTGATTAAGGCGCCTGGTGCTATTCAGGTAGAACAAAGAAGCAAAATGAATTGTCAAGTCCTGATCCTGAAGTTGTTGGCGATAAGGCGCGACTGTTCAAGTAGAGGTCAGCCTGGATGCTCGTGATGGAAGTGAACTGTCGCTTCATTCCCCCCTGAACATGATAACACCACCGTCCCAGTCTTTCAACTCTCCAACGTTGGCCCTGGCCACTTCAAGGAAGCCAAAACGTTTGTAATATTGGTCCAGTCCACGCAATCCCACCAGCCAAGTGGGAACACCTGCACGATCGGCCGCCTCCAAGCCGTTCTGGAGTAGCAGTGAGCCATAGCCATTGCCCTGAGCATCAGGAGAGACGCCAAGGCTGGACAGATACCAAGCCGCCCGACGACGAGAAGAGTTGAGGACTTCTGGTTCAATAGCACTGAAGACACGGTCGTAGATACCGAGACGATGATGATCAACACCACGAATAGGGAAGAAGTAAGAGTGCAACTTCAACACCGCCCGCATAAGAGGGGCAACCCAGGCGTCTAAAGGGAGTGAGTAGCATGATCAGGGTTTGATACAGGGCTAAGTGGGTAGAAGCATGGAGACGTACGAAGTGAGAGCCATCGATCAGTGAAGGACATGGATTCATCCGGAATATGCCACCATGTGAAGGCGACAGTTTCACCCTTAGCATCATCGAGCATTGTAAGAACATAGCCCGGAGTCCAGTAGCGCAGGCGAAAACGTCGAGCTACCCACTTCTGAAAAGGAACTGGATCGGTGTGACGACCCGGAAACATGTAGTCGAGCAGGGCCTCCTTGTTGAAGCTCTGGAGATAGAGATCTGTAGCGGCATTGACGTCGGACAATGTGCCAGGGCGGATACGATGGAGAGCCTGCGTCGTGGCCATCTTGAAGGATCTTATGGCAGTGCCGGTGGCTTAGTTAAACAAATGACGCGCAAGTCGGGTGTAAAACATATACTGCTTTTGAGTTCAAATTTGGAGATGTTGACGAGTCTTGGTGCACAGAGCGAAACTTCTGAAGATGTCCGATGCTCTTGTTAATATTTGTGCTGACTCGGCTCTACCAAGCCTCCAGTATCTGTCTCTGACTGGATTGTCGATTGAAATGAGACTTTCAAAATCATAGAGGGTTTTGTACGATTAAACAATGGCGATTAAATCAAATGTGTATTGACCTTCTCAGCCTTTTTAGGCCATATCTAAGGGTGGGGATGGAGTAGATTAACCTGCCATAACGGGTTTTACGCCGGGTGAGTCAGTGGTCGAGTCTTAGTTCCGAAATCCAATGCTATATCGGAATATGATCGCCCAACGTACCAAACAGTCCGGGTAGCGCATCCTTTCGCTAAAGCATACTCTTTTGGGGGCCGTGAGAGTTGTATCAATCATCCGTTCCGCTCGACGATCTCTGAATAGCATCACCGACTTTTTCGCGGTGTTGCGATGAGCGACAAACGTCGTAACGGTCATGCAGATAGCGATTAACGTTAACTCGAGAGTCTCTTGAGCTTAATTTAGCCATGCTTTGAGATAAAGGCAGGGAAAGAAGAGCGAAGGAAGCCGGAGCATGGCTTAGCTGAAACTAGTTCCTCGTATTCTCCCTCTATGGAGCCATCTTCTTCAACTTGTTGTTTTTCTGTCCCAAGCAGAGTTGAATGTCTTGCTTGGTATTGTCGGACGCGTGCTCAGATGGAGATGAGCTGACGTTTGTGCCCCCAAAAGTAGAGAAGAATAAAGAGGAGTAGGGTTGAGAACCAACTAGCTTGGGTATAGTATAGTAGTCAGCGTCTCTTTGCTGTAAACGAGGTGTGGCTGTTTCTTTAATTAGACAGCTTGACATGGGTTATCGTGTTTGTGTACGAAAAAGCAGATAATGAATGCATCCATGCTTGGGTACTAACATACCGCATTGTACTACCTACTACGTAGTATAGAGGTTAGCTTATGTTAATAGTAGTAGTTTGAGGATACTACCCTCCACTACCCTGCTGATGTCATGTCGCTGAAGTTGAGAAGTTAGAGATAATTATTAATAACCTCAATCAGAAATTGTTGGTGCATGTGTACAGTCTGTACTTACCTACTACCTACCTAATCAATAGTAAGCGTTTTCTAGAAGGGGACGGGGGCTTCTAGCTCGGCCATGCTTTATAATTGATTTGATGTGTCGCATATTGTCGTGTCGGGTGAGATCGAGATCTGTTGGAGTCTGATTACTGACTGGATTTCCCATACAGAGTACTGGCTGGGGCTATCATATCATCAGCTTCCATCCATGCTTAGGTAGGCATGATTAAGTCAATCCCGACTAAACTCCAGATCCCGCAACCTAAGCCCAGCTAAGCTTGGCGCTAACAACCGTCCCGGGATCCATGGTAATCGCGGTAGATTTGGGATGCATCCACTGCAAGCTGACATGGCCTCACTGGGCTGAGAGTCAACGGTCTTCCCGTTCCGTTCCTCCCATCCACCAATTATTACCAAGTTATCTAGGTACCTAGGTATGTACTACTAGGTACAGTCTGTACAATACGTTACGGTGCTAAGGTAACAAACAGCCTGTACTCGACAGGTAGGGACGCAAGACATGTAATCTTGTAGACTAACGGACGAGAGACGGATTTACCTGAGGTACGTATCTCGATGTACCGTACTGTACCGGTGTGACGTGCGACCCGGCATTTTGGACATGAGATGTGATTGATGATGGGACAAAGATCAACCATTGGTTTTTGGCCAAAGACCGCGTTGCATCAGACAGCGAGTCTAGGCCCTGTACAGTATGTACTGTAGCACAGGTACGGATAGTTCTGGCAGATTTCAAGGTTCATCATACCTACGTCTCCGAAAAGCCAGTAGTGCGCAACTGTGCATCGCGGGGAATTAGTTAGTTAGGGTTGTAGATACGGATATTTGCTCGAAACTTTAATGAGTTTGTTTAATTAAAATCAATTCATCAATCAATCAATCAATCAAACATGAATTGAACTTGAGGTAGGTGCTTTCCTGGGCCGTTACTGCCTATGTTACAACTGTTCTTCTGGTCTGTTATTACATACCTACCTAGGTATGCATCCAGGTTGTCTACCTACTTAGCAGTACGATAGACTAGATGCTCCATTCTGCGTTGCGACATTGTGGAAAGTGTGGCACCTGCCTTAGTACCATTCTTACAGTTTTATTTGAAATCATCCCTGGCTGGCCCTACAGGTAGGCAGGTAAGTTGGAGTTTGGCCCCCGCTCTTTCCGTACCTACCTACCTACATGGGTACTGTACTACTACCTTCCTGGGCAAGGACTCGACTCGACCTATTCGTGTCAGGTCCAATTTCCAATATTTTACCCATCCTTTCAAATCAACATCTTCAGCCTTCTTCTTCCAGCCTCACATACTTACCACTGTCTCACCCCTGTCAGCAGCTTACTAACCGGTTAGACGTCATCCTTCGATTTGGTCCCTGTCAATCTTGCCAGACCGGGAACCTGGCAGGCACCTGGAGCCCGTTTTTCGGGTCTGCCAACTACCGTTCCGCACCTAACGTACAGTACCAACCGGTACAGCAGGAGCGCAGTGCAGCACGGCAATGCCAAGTACATCGTTGAGGCGCTATCATTCTTCACAACTACCCTCAGGCCATACCATACTATCATACCTCTAGGTACCGTACAATACGGGACCGGACGGTATCTGCAACCACCCCCAGGCCTATTCTGGCCACAGGCCTGGAAGCATCAAGAGCCCCATCGACATCTATCCATCTTCGTGGCCCGGGGGGGCATCATCTTTCTGTTCCTGTCGAGACTCGACGTCAAATAGCCCTCATCCCCGGCTCTAATGACTCGAGTCTCTCCCTCTCCCTCTCTCTACCTATCCCTCAATCTCTGATACCAGTATCAGTATCACTATAACTATCAACCAATACTCTCGATCCCAGATTTATTCACCTATCTACCTCTTTACACTCACGTATACCACAACTGTATCTACCTACATCTTCGCATCAGTCCAAAGTATACAACTATCACAACTTTCCACCTAGGTAGTTCATACTCTCCCATTGTTTTTTTGCTATCTGACATAATAAAAGCATAGTCAGCTTGACTCTTTCTACTACTTACGCCCACCAAACGCTGTTTCAAGTTCAAGCCCATCTCACGGGCTACACATCAGTCACCACGGATCCCAGAAGAAGAACCATCATGTCTCGCTCCGTGTCATCTTCACGGGGCTCTGAGTCTCCAATGGAGCCTGAACGCGCTCACAGGGCCTGTGAAAAATGTACTCGCACTAAGAAGAAATGTGACAAAGCATTGCCTGCTTGTTCTCGCTGTACGAGGTGCGCAATTGTCCCTTCCTTCTCCCATTAACCCTTGGTCCTTCCCATTTCCTTTATTAACTGACCTTTTAGACTTGCAACCACATGCTCTTATGATTTTATCTACACGGCCCCGACTACTGCTGTTGTGGAACCAGGCTATCTTGCAGGATCTACACCTAAGGAAGCTTATGGACAGGGTATATTCGACCCTGCTTTCGATGTCTCCAGCTCTATGATCATGGCTCTGCTGTCTTCACGCAACATTCCCTGGCGCGAAGCCACTGAACGCTACTTTGAAACTATGAATCCCTGGCTTTCTGTGGTTCATCCAGAACTTTTCGCTATTCGCACTGACAGCATTAGCTCCGGCTCCGGTGCAGATCAAGGCCCTCGCGACCCCGCTGTCGCCCTGTTGATCGTCTGTATGCAGCTCGTCTCTCAGTATGATGACGAGGCTGCCGCTGCAAGCACAAACGTCAATGAGGGCAAAGACATGATCGAGATGCCTGCCTATAGGGCTGCTAAGCGCGCTCTGAGTGTCCTTCGTGGTCTCTCTGCTCCTAGCATTGAGCTTGTGCAATGTTCTATCCTTCTTGCACTTTTTGAGTTCGGACACGGCGATGTCATGCGCGCCTATGTCAGTATTGGAGATGCCAACACCATGGCCTTGGTTCTACGCATTGGCCCTGGAAAGTATGTTGAGGCTGAACGCGAGGCCAATATACCATACGAGGAAGAAGAACGTCGCTGCGTCTACTGGAGTCTCTTTGTGTTGGATCGTCTGATTCATGTTGACTGTTCACTTATCCATATGCCTCTTCAGGTGCCCTCACCGGCCGCAGACGACTTGCTACCGACAAGCAACTTGATCTGGCATGACCAAACTCGGACTCCCACGCGCTCCGTTCAGCGACATCCTGCAAGTATTACGCCTTCGGTACCTCTGGGACCGTTTCAGAGGAACTGTCAGTGCGCAATGCTTTACACAAGAGCCTATTCTCCTAAACCCCAGGGGAATCCAAATGCTCTGCTGGAAGAATACTTCGAACTCGATATCGCAACTAGGGCCTTGGTAGAGGCCATGATCATGCAGGCTTCTCGTTGGGGTGACTTTTATGAATGTTTCGCCACGTGCACATGGTAAGCTCAACTGGTCAGCCTAAATAGCAGAATTGCTTTGGTGCTCGTCCTTGTCCCCAACTAATAACCACTGCAGTCTTCTTCTCTTCCTCTATTGTCGCCAACTCCGCGCCGCCAATGCTGTAACCGCCGCTGGCCCCTTCTCTCCGACCGCCGACGACATCGCGCCCAAGGCCATCGCCGGTCTTAACTTCACCATTCGTATCATCGCTGACACCACTACCGATCTTAACGACCAGCTTGCTCACCGCCCCCATCTACTTGCTCCTTGTTCCCCTGTCACGCCTTACTCGGCTTACCACTGTCTCATGGTTTTAAGCCACCTAGAACATTTAATCCCCGAAGCCGATACAAGATTTCATAACATCTTTGCCTCATTGCACTTTTTTGCCAAGAGATGGGGAGTTGCTGGTAAGTTCTTAGGCTACTGGCAAAACGCATCGTCAAGAATCGAGCCATGGAGCATGAAACAGTATAACGAATCAAGTTCTGACTATGTGCAGGGCAACTTGTTAACAAGGTCGAACTGTTTTTAGCGGACTCTGACGAGACGCAATGGTCCTTCATGGATGACTGAAGCAGACGGATCAGCCATATCTGTCAGCGCTCTGCAACCAGCAAGCCTCGCCTATATATAATGTTCCTCACGCGGAAGGAACACTCACAAGCTGGATTCACTGGGACGAATTGAAGACCTATTTGGCAATTTGCGCATAATTTAGAGCTACTGCTACATGGTTCTAAATAGGTAACCGTTGTTGCTCCACTAGCTTTACAACCACCGCGCGATTTCGATTGTTTCTATCTATTTGTCGTCAAAGTTGCACGCGTACATGATAGGATATATGCCAGCACAGCAATCGCCATGTTTCACATACGGTCAAATTCGTGGTCTGCGACAGGACGCCCGAATATCAATGCTTGTTCCTCATATGCGCTCAACGCCTAACACCCAATCGTGGTAAACTATGAATAAAAAAAAAAAGAAATCCAGATCGAGGTACAATCTCTTAAATCATCATCATCTCAACAAAATAAAATTTGACCGGGAATATCACGGGGAGTTCCCAACAACAAGGACTAGTAGCATGCCGTTGAGAATACAAGAAGCGATAAAGGTAGTCCATACTGCCATGAGGTGTGCTAAGGATAGTTGGTCGTGACGGTATAGCGTCATGCCCAAGGCACTACATGAGGTAAACAAGCTTGCGACAACACCAACAGTAACGCCTGCATCAACTTCGGCACGGAGTTTATGCCGGCCGGTAGAGATGAGGGTGCCGGCGACAAGGAGGAGTAGGAACGACACGGCAAAGGAGCTAACAGTACCCCAAAAGAGTGTCTTTTCACGATACAGGTGCGCCTGCTGTTGGCTGAGACTGGGAAGGGCGTAATGGGTCGCGTATCCGGTTGCGGGGAAGCCGTCTGAACTGGCGTATCCCGCCTCCTCATCGGACTCGCTGCTGTTGAAAGTTGTGCTGGAGTATTGATAAGGCGAATGGTTTGCACCCAGGAGACCCTGCCGCTCTCCAGGTTTAGTGTACTTAAACCAACTCTTTGCTTTATTCAGAGGTACTGTAAAGATACTCTGTAAATAGTCAAATCCGGGGAAGTTGTTGCTTTCATCTGGATTGATGTAAATAGCATATCCGCCATCATCGTCTGCGCATTCGCTTCCGTTGTCATATTCATTCCAATATTTGATCGGTTCTTCCATCTGTGCTGGGGGTAAGAAGTCGAATGTAGGCTGAGAGCGGCTGGTAGAGTGACGGTTCGCTGAACTAATAGAACCTGAGAGGGATTGGCGACGATAAGACTGGGTCAAAGATTCTGGCGAGCTAGGTTCACTCAGTGCGGGAGCGGCGGCGTTGAGAGTGCAGGTGATGTCGTCATATCGTTGTTGAAGGGAGGAGAAGTCGCGACGAGTAAAGCTTTTAGGGTCGGAGAGGATGTTTTCGTACAAACGTGTGCTGAGGGTTGTAGAGCCAGTCCATTTCTGTATACAAAAAGATCAGTCAGTACATGCTTTCAAAAGCTGAACTTGTACCTAGCAGCCACTATGACGCACGCACCTTGTATTTTTTGGTAATCTTTCGGAAAGCAACTGCCTGGGCATTGACGAACCGTTCGAGGGCTTGAATATCACTACCGCAGCGAACGAGCTCGCGTTCGTATTTGGTAAACCTCCTTTGATGTTTCATGGCTGAATCATCAGCGAGTCCATCTCGGTTCTTTGACGCCCATCGGTTAATGTTCTTAGCAAGATACTCTAGTAGGGATGTCAGTTTAGGCATGCGGTCGCGTGCCACCCAAGTTGTGGCGCACAGCTGCGAGTCAGAAACATACCTAATCGGCGCGATATCTCATCCGCTTTGCTTGAGACAAAGAGTTGCAACCTCTCATGCTGACGACCGAGTTCCATGTATAAACCATCTTCGAATCGTGTTAAGGCCTCGTCTTTTTGGCCCGGGATGGCCATGGCCGTGGCCTGGTCGCGCGTTGTGTGCATCTTGATCTCATGTTTGATCGAGTTGTAGTCGAGGTTGTCTGAATGGGTGATTGTCAGTCAATTTGATGCAATTGAGCCAATAAGATGGGAGGTTCAACACACGAAGGTTCCATTCTGGAACGGATTCCCGCTCGAGATGCTCGCCGAACTTCATGTTGATCGCGATATTTGGTTTCAGAAAAGGAGCAAATGAAAGGAGCGAGCAATTGAAATCGCCCCCCTCAAGCTCGTTGTGATTCAAGCACGAGATGGAGGGAGAGTCGAAGCGAACTGATGGGAGAAGCGAGCGAAAGACGCTGCTCAAAGCCAAACTGAAATTTCCGGTCGCGGGTGGCAGACTTTTAGGCTTTTATAGGTACCTAAAGGATGGAAACAGTTGTAAGTCAAATGCGCAAGCCAAGACAATGGTTATGATTTGTTCCTCAGGTGAAAAATAGAGTAATTCGGCAGTTTGCGAGAGTGACAGGGGAGGATGTCAGGAACAGCGGCGTCAGTCAGAAAGTCTGAGGTGGAAATGACGTACCCGAGAGATGAGGCACTGCTTGTTTGGCTCGAGACACAGCCCGCTTCGAGGTCCAGATTAGAGAATTAAGGCCTGTTGCGTAGGACGGGCAATGGGGTCATCAAGGCCTAAATGCCAATTGTCTGGGGCTATTGTTGGTGGTCCTAGCAGGGGACCAGGTTGTTTTAACAGCTGGATGTGGAGACTGGAGAGTCACTTTGAATTGACCTGAACCGTTTCTGCGGGCGTTGGCGTTGCGACGGTCGTGAGCTAAAGTTGAGTTGCAAATGCAACCTTGTGATGAACTGCAATAAGCCCGTCTTGATTTGTGTAAGAAGGACTGAGACAAAATCTCGGGATCAATTTGATGTTTGAAGCCGAGCTATATCGGACTTGTTTGTTATCAAGATGAGTGATTGTGTCAAAAAAGAGGCTTTTATCTGACCCAACTTAGTTGCGAACTCAATTCTCCGACACGGATGGTTCCCTCGTATTGAGATAAGAGCTTCGACGGTGCAGAAGGGCAAATCAACGTGCGACACACACTCTCAATGAACGGCAGATAAGTCAATCAAAGGCTATGCCCAGAAAAGCAGCTATGTTCGCTGGTAGTATTGTCTCGGACAAGTACACGACCTCTCAGTATGCCGAAAACAGCATACAGGAAGACAGGTAGACAAAGAGAGACCTGAAATTCCAGATCCCTTGATTGTTGAGAAGAAAGACAGGATGAGTCGACGATGGCGATATCTTTTTTTTATCAACGAGCGCAATGAGTAAGCGGAAAAGCTCAAGCGAAGAGAATCCGACGGCAAACAAGGCCTATGCGTGGGAAACTTTTCAAGTTTATATCCATCTGGTGCTTGCTGTAGTCAGTTATCGTTCAGCCATTTGGTCATACACCCTTGTGCCGCTTGTTACCACTCTTGTCAATTCCATCCACTCACCGCGCGCATTGCATGCATCGGTAAAGTCCATCCGGACAAGATCCCAGACTTGGCATGACCCATTCTACCATCGTAGCGTAACGCACGCGACCTAACCAACTGTAGCTAGGGAAACACTGAATTCTGCAGCAGGGCATGTACATGCACTCTGTTCGCCTGGCCTGTAAAGATCCAGAACAGAGTCCACACTGCCAACCTGAAGGGTGGGGCAGTGGATTGCCGGGTCCTGGAGACAGTGGAGGGTCAAGGGTCCTCGTTTCGGCGTCCGTAAGTACTGTAACAGTGGAATAATTGCACGGGCGAGCTTCAGTACCAAAAGTCGACGAAACGCGGCGATGATCTGGACCTTTTGTCAGTGATTCGCAGGAAGCAACTGTACCTCGGCCGGAGACTTCTAAATCTGAGGAACAGTGAGGGGTAAGAGAGAATATACCCGACGTCAAAATAGAGCTCCTGGCGCCAACTTGGAAAACAGTTCTCACCCAATAAATAAATAGTACGATATCGCAATCTAGGAAAATTGTTCTCGTTAGCGGCCAAAGTGTAAAAGTACCGTACCGTACCTACAGACAGTGCCGTGCCGCGTCGTGTCGTATTGCATGTATGTCTCGGCTTCTATCATGGAGGGGGAAGTGCAACACCTACTACGTGCATGTGTAATGGGTAGTAGGTAGGTATGTACCTGGGTAGGCTTAGGTAAGCTTCCTTCCTGCAGAACTCACTCCGTTGAAGAAAATTGTTTTAGTGAAGGTATCCAATGGCAATGGGCAGATTCTTCTGGAAACTACTGTATGGGAGGCAATCGGATTCCCCTTGTATCTGTTGTTGCGCGGGAGATGCTAGGTATCACGAGTTAAAGTACCAAGGTACTAGTACCTATCAAGAAGGTACTAAGGTACCGTTTCTTCTACTACCAGATCTACGAATATACTTTAACGGAAAACTACCTACAGAAAGATTTTGTGTTGCCAGTACTAAACTCTTTCATATCAAAGTGGACAATCCATACCCAGTCAAACCTAATGTCAGGCACGGCTATCCCGTCTTTATCGGACGCAGACGTAGCCACGGCTCATACAAAGTTAGAAGCTGAATGACTCCTAAGCTTGACACAATGTAACGCATTGTGTTCTGGTGGTACGCAACGTGATGCAACACATCGTCAAGCACCGATACACGACGATAAACAGGCTGCACAAAACGGTGGCCGCAGCTGCTACTGTACTGTACTGTACAGTAGCCGACAAGGAGGCACTAACGTATTGCCAATGCTACGGTACCGGGTTTGTATCGTGTATCTATGCGAGCCATCTCCGAGTTTGTGGCTACCACTCCACATGGGCGTCGGTATAGAGTACCTACCGTACGATAAGATACATAATAAAGTGCCGGAGATGGTTCCCTCAGGCAAGGAGCCATGGCATGTGGTCACGCGAAACGTTTCTCCAAGAGGGACGGAGAATGAATACCACTTGATCGATCCTCTCGCTGCAAAGATGGTACCAGCGTTGTCTGAATGCTTATGATGGATGGTCTGTGTACAAAGCTGATACAAGTGTCGGTTGCTCAAGCGTTTGTTTTCAGCAGCTTTTACTTGGGGTCTAGACTTGTTCGGTTTCTGTGCTGTGTCCAAGTCTGTTCGGCATGGCTTTCCGGTCTCTGAGACACCAGGCCCAACTCTCTTGTTCAGTCTGGAAGGCATGCATGCATATTAACTGATATACGAACCCTTGCCTCTGTCATATGAATTGTGGACTGAACTGGCGCAGGACGACGAGTGGCGCTTTCTTGTGACTGCCCCCGGCTAAACTGAGTCTCGACCATTATCGTACATATACAAACAGCATCCAAGTCGTTTGTGATTGCATCATGAGCGGTCCACTATAAGTGATTCTTTCACCTTGGATAGGATAGGATATGTATGATTGATTGTTCAGCCCTGGGAGGCTCAAGTCTAATGTATCCATCCATCCATCCAGTGCTCCGTCATTATGCTTCTCCAGGAATTTTAGCGCACCAGTCCTCACCATTCTCCATGCTTGCATTAACCATGTGCTGGTTTAGCTGGTCCTGTTTCGTTGTCAAGAAAGCTTGGCAGGGTTCCACCCAATAACAGGAAACCTTTAATTCATTGGGGGTGACAGGAACCTGGTAAAAGGAAAAAGAAAGGAAAGGAAAGGGAAGGGAAGGGAAAAAATGGGTGGCCTTTTTTCTGTTCCCACTTATTATCACTGCCCGTGGTTGGAGCAATCACTAATACGGAACATCCATCCATAACAATCACTGTGAGAGATCCATCCATCCCAATATCTCCTTCCTCTGCTCCGTAACTAACGCCTTAAAAGGCTTGGCTCTTTTAAGCCTCTAACTCCACTGTCGACACCATAACTAGGTACCTAAATTTAAATAAATAAAAAAAGCGATGGGCTACGGAAACCGATACGCGATTTGGCTTGTCTATTTGTCTTTGACACACTAACGATTGTAATGATAGTTCTCTCTTGTTGTCTCTTGTCTCGGCAAACTTGCTGGGATCCGCACTGCAACTTCTAACCTGTACAAGTACTAGACTAGACTACCTAGTTAATGTACAATACCCTACAGGGCCTGATCTAAACAAAGGTCTTCCAGTCCAGAGATCGTTACAGATCGCCCTGGTGTTTAACCGGGCAAAATAACTACCTACCTAGGTAGCAACGGATCTAACGGTTGGCCCTCGCTTGTCCTTTGCGGCTCAGTTAATAAGCTCGACCCCCTGGATGACTGGACTAGCCCTTGAGCCTCTTTATCCCGCACCAAAAACGAATCGGGTTCAGAGGTCAACATCCATGGTATTGAAGACTTTTTACCCAATGAACCTTGTTCGGTGCAATAGGGCTAAGGCCATGGAGATGCAGCTAGGAATAATTAACCTGAGTTGACAAGTTCAGAAATACGAGTTAATTGCTGTCAAGCAAGAAAACTACGACAAGAAACATCATTGGTTGAACGATTTCTGATAGCTAACAACTCATACGTAACTCTTTTGATGTACTGCAAATAAAGATATACCAAATTGGGATCTCGGTCTGGTAAAATGCATTTTCTTGCCCCCATCCGGTAAACTATGGGGTAGGGACATAGTACAACCTCATCCCTCGGCTTCAGGTTCTTATAAGCGATACGTTGGAGTTGCTATGGACAATCCCCGTCTTGTCTCCAGCTCCGGTGTATCCATCGTGAGCAAACCCAGTTCTGCTACATGGCAGACCCTGAAAATTGCCCCTGCTGTACGGATACTCCAGTACATACAGAGTAGGCAACTCAGAGCTTGCCTCTTGACAAAGGTCCCTAGTGAGATATTCTCCAGGGGTATGTTATCCACAACCCGTACAGCCGCCTTAGCTATGGACCGTGCGTGGGATATGCATGTGCGCTTCCATTGCAGAAGTTACGAGAGGGATGTAATTCGCAGTCCAGAAACGGTAATCAGTCACGCCTGTCTTTGCCAGATCAACTCTTGACGCCCGTTGTTATCGGGTAGAACGGCATATCTTGATCGGTTCTTCTTTCTTTCTCTCTTTTTTTCGCCTTCTTTCTGCACTTATGAGTCTATTCCATGCAAACAAATGAATGGCCAAACGTTCTAGATTTCCATTGCCAGACAACTTGACTCAGCCTTTTAATCGCCAGCCCAGTCCCTGACTCAAAGGAAGGCGCCCCATAATCAGCCTCCATCCAATACATGCCGCCTGCTTAACACCGATCAATTAATCACACAAATTAGTTGCTATTATGTGACATTAATACTTGCGGAACTCTAACCCTTTCCCTTGCAAGGGGCGTCAATCTTCGATTGCGAACTGACCATGGTCTCTGGTGCATAGTATTACCTACCATCTTGCTTGGCTACAAGTGGTAAACGCCTGGAACTTCTCAAGCATGCATGCCTACGTACAGAGTACAAACACAGCATGCTGAAGGGGTTCCCACTCTGCGACGTGGTACTGCATGCAACTGCGTGCTTCAAGTCCCTGTCTGTCTCACACAAAGGGTAACATGTCAAGTGACCACAACAAGTCAGAAAGGGTCCGAATAAGAACCCCATATTGCTACCCACCGCCTAAAGTAACCTACTCAACAAGCTTATTACCCATCGGCCAACTCAGCGGAGAAATAGACCTGCCACTCATACAAGAGGTCTTGTGGATCTAAAATAGATTCGACGTTAGAACTCATGTGTCATTGAATGAGGGACAGGTGGTTTTATCCTAAGAGAAACTTCTAACGAGGCAATATTCCTTAACGACGTTATCCCCTGTACACTTGGTAACAATCATTATTCTAAGTCCGTGGCTAGATAGCTAGGGACAACCTAGAAATCGGTCTTATGACAACAATTATTACACTCTAACAACTCAGGTGACTCATCGTGGATCGACAACTCACGACTATCATTTGGAGATACCCCGTAACTTTAGTAACTTGGTAAGAAACTCGGCAGTTCATTGAGGATAAAGAAGGTCATGATATGACAATCACCAGCGAAAGTAGCAAGTAGGGTCAACCTACACTTCATCTATTCTCGCCATAAACCAGGATGGGGGTACGCCGTTACGTGAAACAGAGCTGAGGACGTCAATAGTTCCAAAGGATGCATGCCCTACGCCACAAACTTGCAGAAGTCTCGAATATGACAGCTGAGGCTCCTCATTAAGCACGTGAAAAGTTCAGTTGTGGTGCGAGACTTGCTGGCTTATGTGGTTGATTGAGGACCAGATAGAGCGGCCACGTCTCTAGGGTAACCTTGTACGCAAGGTCATATTACTAGGTAGGTGTGCTGAATTTCTCGTTACTAAAGATGTATGATCCAGTGACGTTGGGGCATTTAAAAGGGTATTCCCAGCACCGAGTGTTCTTAAATAGTCTCCAGTCTCAATACCTTTGTATGCTGCCTTCCAACGCGCCGCATGTCTGGTCAGAACATCAGCCATAAACCATATGTAACTATCGCCGCGAACAATCGCACACAAGTGGGTTTATATATATTTAGCGAGTAGGCCGGCCAATCGATGCATCAAATAGTACATAGAGATGTAGAATACTAACTTTCTCAGCGATATGTGCAAATTTACAATTGTATCCGCTGCCTGCTCAATACATGGACCTGTCTATAAAACGCCAAAACTCGCGATATGCCTTTACCTAAAGATATCCATAATGATTCCCAGTTATAATCGCCAATGCGCTACCATAACACATCAAGTCTAGGCCTGCCAGACAAAATTCTAGCCCGGTGATCTCAACCCAAGGGCCTTCGCCTTCACCTCGACAGAGGTGTCTCGGTTTTAAAATCCAAAATGCTGCCGACTTCCACGACGCCCACCAGTTCTCCTCTTTCTAATACAGCCACGACGGCGTCGCGACTATACAACAGATCCTCATCATCCAACGACAACTCCATGTTGTTCAAGATGCCCTGTGCTTGGCGAATCGTGATGTCAGAAGAGAGTGATATCATGCTACTCTTGGACACGAGAGAGCCTGAGATCTCTTCTAAACTTTTGTTCAATTCATGTCTTCCAATTCCACGTATCATGCTGGGCGAGGCAACCTGATCCTTTACCCTAACCCAGCCTGTTGAGGAGTCAAATCCTGCGCGTAGCAAATCGAAGCCCAAACTAGATTCCACTGTCTCTGCTGCTACTGGAATATCATACCAGCTGACGGCTATATCCTTGATGGTCCGAGGCTGACGAGCTGCAGCGCCGATAGCACCGCCAGGATGATTTTTTGCAAAAACAGATGCAATGTTTGCGTTGATCTCTTTTGCAGCTGTGATTGCAATAGCATCGCCGATGGCCAGCGCCACGGTTGTTGATGTAGTAGGAGCAGATACGCCAAACGAAGTCTTCTCAGGCTCTGGAATTGGAGCAGGAAGTAGGATCGTATTAGGTCGGTGCTTGAAAAATTCGCAAGTATCAGGTGAGGTGTGTGATGTGAGAAGTATGGTTGGCAGAGACTCATCAAGATGAGGCAGCATAAGAAGTAGCTCCTGGGTTTTGCCGGAATATGTTATGAACATGAGCGTATCGTTAGACCCAACGATGCCCAAGTCACCGTGCAAGGCTTCTGTGGGATGGAGAAAAACGGCGTGTATAGCAAGACTCTTGAAAGTGGCTACAAGCTTCTGTCCGATGTATCCGGATTTGCCCACGCCAATGACAACAACTTTTCCACTTGTCGACTGCTGTCGTGTTATAGCCTGCACTGCCTGGTTGAAGCCACCACGGGCCACAGGGTCTGTTTCATAGAGCCGTGAAAGATTCCTTAAAGCTATTGCTTCTGTGTTGAGCACGTGGATTCCATCTCGAAGACGTTGGTCCTCCTTGGTCTGAAACTCTCCTCGAAGCTCTCGGTCCAAAGCCAATGGGTCAATGGGCTCACAAAAAGTATCTCCAGGTGGCGATGAAGATGGAGTAGGAGGAGAGGGAGGAGGCATGGCAGGGCACGAAGAAGCCCCGAGTACCACAACTGCACTTGTTTGAACTGGCCCGTGGCCAGGTTGCGGCAAGTTTGTCATGTTACCGAGACTTGAAAAGCAAGCTGATCGGGGAAACTGGAAACCGGATCTGAACAAGGCATACAAATCCTAAAAGTGAAAGTAGTGGAGTGACCCGACCGGCCTTTTCGTCGTAATCACCGAGAGTCTCTCTGGCTGTATAGATCTCCGTGATGGTATTCTACAGTTGGTCCAATGTTTCCGTTGCGAATTGGAAACCCACAAAACCCTTATCCTCAACGGGAGTGGTTCGGAAACAAAATTCGATAGCGACCAGAGGACCACAACCTGATGGAGCACTGTCTAAGGACCGAAACCAACAGGACATATAAGAGAGAAAAGAGAATATACAATGTTGCTGAAGTAGAATTGAGACGGCAGATTGCGTCTTTAAGAAATTGCTCGATCCCTGGCCAGAGTCATGGATAGCTTACGTTTATGAAAGCGAGATCTGGGGAGGATGGGAGCCTGTCTTTGTCCAATTGGCTGTGATTTCGATTGCGAGAACCTTTAGCAACCCCGATCCAGACATAGTCCCTTGAATGAGTGGATGCGATAAGAGTCCGGCTCTATCCGGAGGCCGAACTATCACGATTCTTTATAGACTTGAGATCGAGCGAGAAACATGAGCAAGAACCAGGAGACGGGTAGTGCCATCTCTGAAACTTGTGCATCTGCCTTGAAAAACCCAATGCTTATTGATAAATCCTGCATCATCGATTCCAAACACCATTCAGAGAGAAGAAGGGTCCTGATTAGCTGCTCGATCCAGGCTGTCTTGTTCAGATCGTTCCTCAGTGGGGCGGGGTCTTTGAGACCCTGGCAAGGTAGGAAACAAAAAGTCTATGATTCCATGAAGAAAAGTCATGGACGAACCAGAGCTCGGTTCGGAACCACTTTAGAAGGAATGGCGCAAGCGGTGCGATTAAATGCCGTGCTGAATAAAGCCGTTTACCGCAATTGCTTGGCTTGCCGGGCGCCGCACGTTAGATATGATGCCTCGATCCAAGTCGCTTCCATCGAAACAAAACTGTCGAATGATGTGCACAGTACGATGGACAGTACTATCTGGTAATAAAGTGGTCACTTCTGAATTGTCGCTCGATCAACACATTGTGCAAAGAGTTACATGGTGAGCAATGGTTTTGTATTTTTGAACATGAGCCCGAGAGAAGTAAATAAGCTCAAAAGGAAGATTAAATAAATGGAGATTACGGATACAGGTTAGTTATTTGTGAAGTGGCAGGAACTATCTTGCCTCAACACGGATGACAGGCTGTCATACATGCACGTGCTGGAAGTTTTGGCGCGTTACCCCAAATACTTGGTTGATCTTTACTGCTCCTGCGATTCTGGTGGATTGAGACCAAGACCCTTTATCAGTTGGCAGGTGCTTATCATCTTATCAATCAGACAAACCATCACCTGCACAGGCAAGACCTACCTTGGCACTTGCTGCAGTACAGTACTTACTACCTACCTAGGTAGGTAGGTACAGTACTAAGGTAGTCGCGACATTAGTATTATGAAGTCTAGGTACCTCGCCTGGCTATTTCCATATCTTATAGGCTAGTGCTTCGATCCCTAGAAACTGACACCATCAATAAGCCTTGTCGACTTCAAGCTCCCTTCTTATTAGCATTTTGCAGTACCAGTCTGTAACATCCTCTCTTGGAACTGCCCATTTATCTCTTCATAATTGCGCCCGCAAACCTGTCACGTATGTATTTTCCCCATACTGTGTGTGCATTGAATAGTTCGTGGACCCCATGTTTCTGTAGCTCCATCTCATGCGGGTAATCTCATCATGTGAGACCTCGATCCCGCTGAGTATATCTTGTATATCAAACATCCGCTTCTGCCACCAATCATGTGTGGTCGTCGAATACTGTACACCTGCATACTCCAACCATATCCCACTTCTGTGCACGTGGAACAAAGACACATTATACCTAGGCAGAAGGGCGACAACGCGCACACCACCAACGGTATTTATGTTCCGACTCTGATACTGAAAAGCCAAGGTCAAACAATATACTGTACATGCGACATGCTGGCTGCGACCAGATCTGAAATTGATATCGATATCAGAGGGGATAGATCGACATAAAAACTCCACTGCAATTAGAGCGATCTGGAGTATGACAGCTTCTAGTAAGCAGCCGCGAGTATGAGTTAGTTTTTCGAATGGGCAGCTGGCTGCTAAGCGCCATACTCTCATACAACACATGGGTGGCTCTTGGCCTACTTGAATGATAAGACCACGAATCACAGATACGCGCGTCTCTTTCTCATACGAAGATTCTACAGGATGACGGAATCGTCATTTGTGTGTAGCCGGGGTCTGTGGCGGATTCAGAATTGGGTTTCAGATGGGTTTGAAACGTGGGTTCGCTTTGCAAGAACTCCATCAGGAAAGCCATGACGCACATCGCTATCTTGGCGCAAGGGATGGCGACAAGGGAAGTTCTGTAATTGACTATCCTCAGCCCTCTCCTGACGACTACTCGAACTATTGCGCCTGCGAGCTGAACTTGCGCTGGAGGATGCTGCAAGCCTCAGGGGCAGAAAATTATGTCGCCCTTTTCTTCCAACCATCAACGGCTGCAAAGGCGAATCAAGACAAGAACCCCACTCAGTCAAGCTTTGGCGTGCCTGACAGGATCTAGAGCTCACCTAGAGAAGCACTACACGGCACTATTGACGGTTACCATTGACAAACGAAACAATCTCAGCAGCGACTATCGATGCTGGGCTGGATCCAGGGTTCATTTTCTTCTTCTTCTTCTTCTCTTCTTCTAGAGAGCCATTTGATAACATACCCACATATACATGTTGGATTTTTCAAAAAAGGGGCCATTATTGAAATGTTCGCTCCGGGACATTCGGAAAATGTGATTCCCAGCCACAGCTTTGACTATTGGCATTGGGGCGACGCCCAGCGCCATGGGCAATTTGCCGTTTGGCGTACGTTGGAAACAGACGGCAGCGTTTTTGATAGAGGGTGCGTCGCGTTAATTGCACAAGCTTCACGGAGCGTTCCAGACACAACATCTCCGGTATAAACATTCCAGCGATCATCGACAATGGATTGCGGCATTACATTAAAGTCAAACTTTGTTGTAATTACGGGCATTTGCTCGTATGTAGAGCATCCCTCGCCAGAAGAACCCATTCCAAGGCGGCTGAAACCTGTCACGGTAGCAGTGTATACAGTAAAATACTGTAGCACCCCTGAATCGCATGCGGACAATTGTCCACTCAGAATCAAGACAGGGTTAGCGGCCTACGGGACGCCGCGTCAAGCCTGGGCCTGACTAGTGATCAGAGACTAGGGAGAGAGCCCTTGCTTAACCCAGGTTGTGCTTCGCTCAAGAAAGTGAGTGACTTGAAATTCGCAAGCATGCAAACAGACAGACATGTCATGTCATGCCTTGCCTCGGGCAAACAGAGCAAGCAGATACGAGACGAAAGAGTCAGGTATCTACCACTAAAGGAGTGCAGGATAAGCTGATGTGGAGACGATAGCATCCATCTATCGACACGTCGCCCGTCCCTAAGTCCTGTCCATGAACGGACAAGACTTAACTTTTGTAGCTGCACAAAACGTGATCCCCGTTTTGTAGAATTCCATTTCTTGGGCTGTCGTCACATTATCTTGATCCCTGTCCCGCCCTCATCCTTTCTTACAGGCTGCAGTTTATAGCCTCTCTCAGCACCACTCTCATTTTTTTCCGTTTCTGGTTTATTTGTTCTTCTACACTCCATCCATCCATCCTTCCTTCCTTACTTACATGCATTTCGTTCCAGTCTTGTTTGTATCAGCAGCGTTTGGCAATGGGTCTTCACTTAAGCTCCGCCTGGAGCACTCCTAGAGGCTGGAGGCTGATCGCCGTCACACTCGTTGCCCTGACCTTGCTGCTTGTTATACCCCTCCATCGACTCAGCGACGATTCCCCAGGCGTTTACGGCCATCTGACAAAATATCTCAGTCATGAGGGTGCCGCGTACGATGTCGAAGAAGGCTTCGTCGCCAACCTCAATGAAACGACCAACGAGCGAATATCGAACGATGAAGAACCAGCCGAAGAAATCGCTTATGATACAGGTTCACCTCAATACACCGGCGAGGAGAAGGAAGCTCCCAAGAACCCTGAGGTGCTGGCTGGGCCCCAGCAGCCACAAAGTGACGAGAGGCCGAATAATGAAGACGATGGATCAGTACTGGAGATCGATCGCAATACCGAGAACGAATCCTACAGCGTAGCGCCCAAAGAGACCAGCAAGCCCGAGAGCATCGAGATCAAACCTCAGGGTGATCAAATCGGCGAGAACAAGGGAAACAGCGACAAGTCCCAGCAAGTCGAAAACAAATTTCATGATGGCGATAATAAGCGACCCGACGAAATCAAGGTTCCTGACCTAGCGCAGAACCATAACATTCAGGAAAACCAAGACGGCATTGGCGCAACCACAACTGAAGCCTTTGAAGTGAGCTTTACGACCAGCATCGCAAGCGAGTTTGTTCCTTCACAGACAGCAGAACTCGATGTCCCCTCGGGCCCTCTATCGAACTGGACCGGTGTCTGCGAAGGATTTCCCAATACAGATGGTATCATGCTTGTCATGAAAACGGGTGCCACCGAAGCATTCACCAAGCTCCCGGCCCATCTCTTGACGAGTCTGCAATGTCTGGACGACTATCTCCTATTTTCTGATTTGGTTAGTACACACTTTTAGCCTTCCAAGGGAGAGAGACGCAGGGGGAGGACCCTTTGCGCCACCTACCGAACTTATATCAAGCCACAGTTCCATGAGTGATACAGCTAACCAATTGCGACAGGATCAACAAATTGACAAGTACCAAATCTACGATGTCCTCAAGGATGTCAAGGACGACGTCAGACAAGGCCGAAAAGAGTTCGATCTTTACAAGGCACAGGTTGATTGCCCAATCCCCCAGCAGTATTGTACCGCCGACATGACCGGCAAGGATGGCTGGAATCTTGATAAGTACAAATTCCTCCATATGGTTGAGAAGGCCTGGGAGATGCGCCCTAATAAAGAGTGGTATGTGTTCGCCGAGGCCGATACCTACGTCTTCTGGCCGAACCTGGTGTGGTATCTTCGTAATAAGGTCAACGGTACAGAGACTCCGTATGTCGGAAGTGTTGCGATGCTCAAAGGCAAGCCTTTTGCCCATGGCGGTAGTGGCTATGTTATTCATGGTGACACCATGAGGAAGATGGTTCAGATCCCTGACCTGGCGCACAAGTACGATATGATGGCTACCCACGAGTGTTGTGGTGACTATCTCATGTCCTTGGCTGTCATGGAGACAGGCAAGAAGGTCAAACAGGCGCACCCAATGTTCAATGGCGAAAAGCCTGTTACTTTGCCCTTCGGTAACAACCACTGGTGCGAGCCTCTCCTGACTATGCATCATATGAACCCCGAAGAGGTCAGCGACGCATGGCATTTCGAGAAGACGCGACAAAAACAGGTATGTTTTGTGAATGTTTGTGGAAAGGACAACAGTGGTTGACATCAGATAACAGGGTCCGGTCCAAATTCGGGAGATGTTTCATGAGTTCTGGGCACCCAAGCTGGAATCGGAGCATGACGAATGGGACAACTTATCTGACGACGTCTGTTATATCGGTTTCGGCACTGAAGCTCAAGGCAAGGCCTCTGATCATCAAAAGAGTCGACAAAGGAAAGAGAGTGAGAAAAACGCTGTAGAGCAACAGGCGCACCGCTCCAAAGAGCATTGTGCCAAGGTTTGTGAGAGTGATGGCCTTGGCATCTCGGAGAATGATTACTACAGCCTCAAGGACGACAATGAGCGCAACAAAATGATCAAGAACCGTTACAACCAGAAGAGAGGTGACAAGAACTGGAGTGCCAGCCGCCGTTGCTTCCAATGGCGCTACCACAACAACGTTTGCTGTGTTGCCAAAAGTTTCAAGAGAGGAAAGCCTCGTAAGGAACAAAAGCCAGAGGAGAAATGGACGAGCGGCTGGTTTGTTCAGGGCATCAACGACTGGATTGATGCCAAGGGAGACTGCACACCCAATTGGAAGGATCCCCGGTAAAACACCATAGCACCACGACGTGCATTTTCCTTTTTGTTTCTTTGTTACTGCCATATAGGGCAGAGTATGGTTATGAGTGGTGTTTGCTACTATTCCCTTTATGGGAAGGCGTTTACGGGTTTGGGTAATATGCACTACGATAAAGGGACACATCTTGGATGCAGATGGGCATTTTATTCTTATTTATGGTTGGTTTCGACGTCGGCGTAACTTTGCATGGTTTGTTGGTTAGAGTAGAGAGTTCTGAGAAACCCCCCTGTTTCTCTGGTGTTAGATGAAAGGTTTAGAGCGGGCAGTCAACTGGTTTATACCAGCAGCATGTTAAACACCGCGGCATGGATGCGCTTCATTTCAACGGCTTAGAGACGTATGGCAATAAAAAGTCTAGACAAGAACGGTCTTGTTTGTTACAGTTGACTTGATAACTGATTGTATTCGAGACCAGTGTCTTCCACTTGGGTTATCTCGTTGTAAAAGATACAACACATGGTTCATATGAGGTACTTGTTGATGATATTCGATATCTCAGTGATGGCGCATACCGATAAGAACCATGACGTCTGATCCATCTCCTGACAGGCGTGAAATTTAGCCTCATGTTTATAGATTCATATCCATCCCCAAGATTGCATCATAGGTCCATTGCTTACCTGACCAACTCGGGTTCTGGATCGAGACATCACTTCTGCTGCGTTTTAAGTTTTAAGCAATATAGCCAAGTTTTGATATCAACAAAGGCATTTGAATTGCGTCATGCCATAATACTTGGAGGACCAGCCTCAGCTGATGTTCTGGTCTTTCCCTCTATGTGCTTCTGAACGATGAGGCCAAAACATGACGTGAATTATTATGTAGCCGCGCATTTTAAATAACAATAAATTGCCTATGCATGCCTATAACCGAAAGCTCTTTATACAATGCCGCAATAGCAAATAAACAAAAAGTCCAGTAAATATCGGCTCTCTGGCCGTCGTCATTGCTTTCATGTCGTCATACCCTTTCTAGGCTGTTTTCGTTCTATCGTTTCACTTGTATCATCTTGGCTCGCCTTTCGCTTAGGATATTCGATGGGCCGTACCCTGCCTTCCTCCGTGACGTCCACATCTGTGCGGGTTCTTGGGGGACTTCATGTAACAATATGGCTTGGCGTCCTCTCCAGCGGGCTTGCCAAAGACCTCCTTGATAGAACAGTACTCGTAGCCCTCGGGCATCCAATCTTTGAGGTGACGGTGCAGCTCGCATCGCGAGATGCCGCACTTTCTGCAGTAAACCTGCCCCTTGACACGCATTTGCTCCATAGGACCTTCTTTCTCAGGAGCTCGCTCTTGTCGGTGGACAAGAGGGCCAGCTCCTCGCCAAGCCCATTCCATGTCGTTTGGTCCTGAGTAGCGGCTGGAAAGAGGTACAGTGCCGTGCAATCGTCGGTGAATCTCGTAAAAGTTGGAGTTGGTGAGGCCGAAACAAACGCTGTCGATAGGGTCGAGGTGATCAAAGATTGTGTAGTGAAGCTCAGAAGGAAGATCCAGCAGGGTATGATCCTTGGGAGGCTGTGGTTGAGTTTGAGGAATTGGCTCGTAGTCCATAACAGAGTACGAACGGCGGGGAGGGGGCAACTTTGGCCGGCGAGCAATCTGGGTTGTCTTATCCTCAGCTGGAGCCTCGGGGATAGCAGGCTCTTGGCGTTCCATGGGAGAAGAAGCGTCGTTCTCAGGAATAGGTGCTTGCCGGTCAATATGAGCTGCACCAGAGTGTGATGCAGCAATGTGATCGCCTTGGTAGTCGGTCATTGACCAGCCTCGTCTAGGTGTTCTCATCATTCCTCTCTTCTTGTTAAGTTCCTGCATCCGTTTGGCATGTTCCTCTCGGGTCATTGATGTTGATGAGTCGGTCCTGCCAAACCCAGGACGCTTCATGAGAGGACCATCGGTGGCCTCGTGGGTTGGTGTCCCGGCGGGAGAGAATGTGGGATCAGTCAGCACTTGAACCATGGTTGCTTGATGTTGAGTCTATATTGTATGTAGTCGGCGAAGATGTATGAAGATATTCACAGTTGGTGTGATGTAATGTAATGTGGGTTAGGAATACGGTGAATTGAGACGAGTGGTCCGCTTCTTTGATCCGTATTATGTTGTGTTGACAATGTTGTTGTTATACCGGCGTCGGCTGTATGAATATTGATGAGGTTGAAGCCTCAATAGCAAGTTCATGAGCAGGTAAAGAGGTATAAATCCAAGACTCTTAGTTGAAAATTCAAGGTAAGGCAGGGGCAGGTTTTGTAAAGTGGCGACCCAATTCGGTTATAAAGACAACCTAGACATGGAACTGATGGATGATTGAGAGAGATAGCGGCGGGCAGTTGTCCAGGAGCCGGTCGGAAACCGATGGTCGGTGGACGCCGTTTGGTTTTGGGTGGGTAGGTACTGGTACTAGAGGTGGGTGGTGTGATGGGTCCCGGGACCATAGTGACCTAGGTAGCCTAGCCTCCACTGTAGCCAGCCAATTCGACATCCATCCAGGCCCAAGCCGAAGCCCAAGCTCAGGCCAGGCCAGGCCAGGGACTCAAAAGTCCGAAAAAAGCCTTTCATGATAAGCTAATGCCATCATGGCTAGTTTGTCTGTGCCTCACACAAGCTGTGTGCTTCCCATTTCCTTTTTTCTCTGGCTGTCAACCTTTTTTACTGGCCATCTGACATAGTCGGTGGTGATGCCGAAGCCCAAGCCCAAGCCCACGATCCTGGGGAACCTGATTCGAGACTTGTGGCAAGATGGTACATACATTACGGTAAAAGTCGATCCGGAGTAGGAGTAGGCAGATCCATGTTTAGGAACTGGGCCTGGTGATCAACGCCAATTGCATGCAGCCCAGCACCCGGACACAGGGCAGGTGCATGTACAGTACAGTACCGGCTGTATCTAGGTATCTATCGGTTCCAGCTTGCTTGTCATCGTACGACGGGAAGAAGCGAGAAATGTCTTTCTCCAGGCGATTGTCAGTCGCAGAGTACTGAACAGTATGTCATGTGGGGAAAATCATGTCCGAATCCAGCCTGACAGGCACCTTTTTTTTTTTTTTTTTCAAATCTTCTAAACTTCGCGAAAACGCGACAAGTCTTGTCTCTATGGTATTGGTGTGATGGACTGACTGACAACGAATCTTGCAGCGACTGTGCAACCTCCTGCTAAGGTTCTGCGTCTGTGGTTTCCTTTCGGGACGTCCATGTCGAACCTAGTCGCCGTCCAAGAAAGTCTTCCTGACCCCCAGTCTCAACGTCATTATGGAGACTAACCCGTCAGTCCCCTCAATTCAAGCGCACCAAGCGACCCGCTGAGTGCGGAGCGGAGCCGATCGTTATTCAGGGTCGTTCAATGTCCGGACAAGCTTGTTGATACTGCTCTCTATTGATGACAACGAATTTCCTTTTGCCTAGGTAGTAGGATATCAGCGAGTTGAAGAATTAAGAGGCTGACAGTCTGCTTGAACTTGACCCACGTCGAAATGTAGAAATGGTGATTTGTTTGTAGGCTGGACTCAAGGTCAAAATCTATCTATCTACACCAACAACTGTGCCTCCTCTTGTCGGTTCAGTCCTCGGATCTTCCGATCATGGCACTGAACTGACGGTGGTTGCAGGTTTCCACTCCCCCGATGCTAAGTCATTTCTTTGCTATCATCCAATACGGTGCAACTGGTTAAAATGGACCAAATCGTGACAGTACGTTGCGCTTCTGCTAAAGTCGCAATCAGGTTGTGATAAAATAGAATCCCCACACATGTGCATGCATGCAGCTATGGAGGTGGTGATGTGCTGTAAAATTATTTATCGATACATCCGTGGCTTTGTGACTTCCGTAACCAAGCTGAACCATTGTTTGTAAGTCGGTTGTATGATGCTCCGCATCATTTCGAGAACGATTGAAAGAAGGTTGTCTCTATGTCCGTCATGTAAAAGCCACCTGGGACAAACTTTGGCCTACAGCCCAGCTCTTGCAATTGCATTTGCCATTGCATGTAAAGTAAGGCACGTTGCTTGTGTGCACTCAATATGCATGTATGAACCGTTAACATTCATAGTGGTGTTGCGTTGATGCGTGGGTGCGATCGAATGCCACGCATTAGACTATGATCTGACGAAAACGTCCAAGGGTCAGTTGTTGCTTGCTTTTCCGATAGGCACCGAAGTAAGAGCTATTACGTGTGCAAGATCTCTCGATGCCTACCATCCAAGACTCGGAAGCCTTTGTGGTAGTTATTGAAGGAAACTAACTACCTTAGAGATGTCTCCTACCTAGGTAGTAAAGGTAAAGAGAAGCCGAGGCAATTATGTTGTCCAACCAATCAATATCTTGTTGGCATCACACAGAAGATTCTCTCATGCATAAGCTAAAGAAACAGACGTATCTTCATCATAGAGTGCTCGGCCAGCCAGTCCGTCGTATGATATACAAACACTTTTCTATAGTTTTGCAGTTCAATCATGCAGTCCACGGGATGGGGGGCTCGTACGGAAGATTGAAATCGGGAGCACCCGTCAACTCTCGGATCTTCTACCTTGCCTACATACGTGCCTACATAATGGATGTTAGCTCGCAAGCCACACCAATGCAATGCGGCTAATTTCAATTACCTGTAACCATGGTGTCAAGTTACACCAGCTCTCATATCAGCTGATGGTAGCTGATGTCCGCCTGGGTGTTGCACGATGGTTGAGAGATAGCTTTGGAATTCTGACATCATGTCGGTAGATAATTGACACTTGATTGTTGAATTGGCCATTGTACAACAAACCTGTCAAGAAGTGGTTGGAAGTACATATACCGTGTGCTTGGTACTCATGATATTCGCCTAAGTACATACATACCAGTTATGATTCACCAACTTGCATGGTTTTCTAACGCCCATTAGTTCAACGGTAGGGCTGAAGCATTCAAGAAAAAACACCGTCGTCAACAGAACTTGCTTTCTTAGTGATGTAAACCTACCATTGGTACCTAGTAGCTGGTACAGCCACCGCAAAAGTAATTTCTTCTTGATACATGGCATTCTTCCGATCTGGCCGTTGCATCATATGATGATGAGGAATTGGGAATCAAACTTTCATCATATGGCCATGCCAATCGGTCTTTTTGCTCTGAAGATTATGGCAAAGAACTGAATTGCTGCCAGTGATAGAATTGAAGAACTTTGCTACCTCACGCAATGCAGTCAAAGTACAATGTCAAGAGGATATACATTGGGTATCTTCATGTTTTCCCAAGTATGTTACTTCAGCCTCAAGGTTACGAAGCGAGCAGCATCATGCAAAAGAATCGTGGCTGGCTCCAGCCGTCTGGCATTGTAAAATATTATCAAGTCCAGCGCATTTTGTACATCCAAGGTCTGCAAGAACACCAAAGTCGTCGGCATAGCTTAGCCGGAAGCTCGATCGTGTCCTTCGTGGTCCTAATGTCATGCTTCCCAAGTCCCTCAACGCCATAGCTGAATCAGGGTTTCGCGCACGTCAGCAGCAAGCTAACTCGGTTCAGAACAGGGTGAGAGCCCCTGACCGCCCATCTTTTCGTTTGCACCTCAAATGGCAACCCAGATGAGCATGACAACAACGTCCAGGCCCTTGCCCTCGCCGCCATCGTACTTGAAAGTCCACATACCGTCCTTCTTCTCGTCCCAGTAGGCACCGGTAGCGCTGTGCATTCCTCGTCGACCGACGTGAGGCTTGCCGTCGGTAGCAGTGGCCTCGGAGCTGGTGGAGATGTGAGGCTCTTGAGCCTGGGTCTCGGTGCCGCCTCGGGGCTTGTTCAGAGCGGATGTAGGGACGAGGTGCTGCACGATGGTGCTGTTGCAGGCGAACTTGAACGAAGGAGCGGAAGCACCTTCAGGGGTGGACTCGGAGATGACAGCCTTCAACACGGAGCTCTATATACGTGGTCAGTATCTGATACGAACCTGTCGCAGTGGTTTCTTTTCAACCTACAATGATTGTCGAGTTCCATTGCTCGGTTTTAGCATGGTCGTAGAACTCAGCACTGCCGATGGCGCTGTTGCAGGCCTATTGTTGTTCATATCAGTACGTGCAGATTGGAAAATATGCCTGCTTCGACGTCGGCGGTAAGCATCGACTGGGGGTAACATACATCGGTGGCGATCTGCTTGAGACGGTTGGCGGGAATCGGCTAGATGAAGATTAGCTCTGCACATAATGGAGTAGTTGAAACATTACTGCACGTACAGGAGTGGCCATTTTGAAGGTAAATGTAAGTATGCAGTTGCGGGATCAGAGTTTAGACTGGGGTTGGTGGATGGCGTGGTGGATGATTAGATGGATAGGTAGGTAGTAGGTAGTTCAAGTACGGGTAGAAAATGGTCGGTCAGTAAACAAACCAGCATCACAGCAGTCACTCTCTTATCAGAGGCACTAGATGCTTGCCTCACCTTAAATCGGTAGGCGAGTTCTTTATGCACAACCCATAATGAGTATCTTCAACGCCAGGTATAATTTCTTAATCGTTATGCGTCAATAAAATGGTAATAAATATAGCTTTATATTATAAATAAAAATAATGTTGGCCTTTTTCCCCTTTGTTTTGATTTACCTCTGCTACAAAGTCCTTCCCTCTTTCAGCGTAGGTAACTTGGAGATAGAGAGATGCACGTGATCATTCATTCCAGGCAGTCTTGGGCTACTGTTAGGTCAAATCCAATCCTTGAAGCTGTAACTTGAGCCTTGTTTGGGGCTGATTCGAAGCTTTCTGTATGATCAAGGAGAATCATTACCAACTTGAACTTAATTTTTTTTTTTTTTTTTTTGCCGTTGCCTTCTTTTCGCGTTTGAGCTTAATTCAATGAGCTTCTTTGTCTGTTCATTGGGTACTATGGAGACGCGCACTGATGTCTCAGTGGTACATAGTGCCTACCTCGAAGTGTCTTAGGCCAACATCGTAGTCTAATTGACTCCCTGCCACATGTAATAGTGCAGCATACATCTACAACAGATATATATACTACCTAGAGAAAAAAAAGAACACAACTGACATGGATTCCTCCTAATGGTTCGCGAGAGATAAAATCAGGTCTACCTGTACCTGCGGCTCTGCTCGATACCTGCCCGGGCAGTAGACAGGGCAGTCGCGTGCAGCCATTTTATCCAACCAATTAACCACGTGCCTGCTCAAGCAGGATCAAGCTTGCAGAAACAGACCGAGGAGTGGGTCTGTCGCATCTGCTCCTCGTTACCATGTCGTACATAACAGACGACTTCACTTCAACCTTTTCTTTACCATCGATATTTTCTTGCCAAGTTAAAAGCTCATTCGCCAATCGCTTGCATCGGCATCATCAATTGATCATTTAATACATCTCTTAGGAGCAGTACAGCTATACGTGCACTCGGCAGAAGTACATTCATTTGCTTCTCCAACACGACTTACTTGCTACCTCAACTACCCACACTCTGATCAACAACTGACTTCATCATGTCTTCTCAGCCTCTTCTCCAGACCACCCCTGGTACGTGATCCCAAACAATCATCAATTTGTGTATTCTAATGTCTTCAATAGGTAAGCGCATCGCCCTGCCAACTCGTGTCGAGCCCAAGGTCTTCTTCGCCAACGAACGAACGTTCTTGTCATGGCTCAACTTCACCGTTATCCTCGGTGCCCTTGCCATTGGTATGCTCAACTTTGGCGACAGAGTCGCCTTTATCTCGGCGTTCCTCTTCACCGGCGTTGCCATGTGCACCATGATCTACGCACTTATAACCTACCACTGGCGAGCCAAGTCTATACGAATGAAGGGACAGGCCGGTTTCGATGACCGTTTCGGCCCTACAGTTCTGGCCATTATCCTTCTCTTGGCCGTTATTGTTAACTTCGTCCTCCGAATCACCGACAAGTCCAAGAACCACTCTAACTAGAGTCAATCAGAATGGTAACCACAAAAGCCGCAATGCGGCAGTTGGGGGAACATGAACCAGCGGGCGAATGGGGTATGCAAAGAGTATGAGACGGAACGAGCGGACGGATGTTAAGGTGCATTGGGCTATTGGCGTTCAAGCCGGGTCTTTATACATTTTCCTTATGCAGTGTTATAGGTTCAAATAGGCACAAGTGAAGCATAGTGATTTTATTCCTTGCGCCGGGTATCTTGAATGATGTGCTATATTGTTTTCCATAACCCTGAATAATTGTTGTTCCAGCTGCCGATCGGTCCATGATCCTCCAACGGGAAAGCCGATATCGATCCAATATGCATATTTGAGGATTCGGTCAAGTCTGTTTTACTGCTCCTGATTGAACCGTGACACCCTTTTTCAACTTCAATTCCGGTATAGGTACGATCGAGAGGAAAACCCTCATTGACTTGATGGTCCGCGGAGAGGGCCGAGGTAGCACGGCGTCTTCGAATCGGCTGTGCATGACTTCAAAATCGTCGCTGTCGGAACCATCGTCCTCCTTGTCTACGGCGCCCTTCTCAAGTATCGTCTCTTCAATAATGTCCTTCCTCCTCGCCCTTTCTGGTTGATCGAAAAGTTGGTTGTACTGGTAGTATTGTTTCCCTTCCTCGTTCAAAACTTGTTTGCATTTTTCCACCACTGTGATGAGCTTGCAAACATCAGCTGTGCGCGCATACAGCAAAGCTGTTGGCGGACGGTCGCCTTGGGCTAGCAAATGATTGACGACATGCGTGATACGCTTCTTGATTTGTGTCGATGATATGACCGAAGCAGGAAGCACATCGTACTTGGGTGTTAGCTCAGCGACGATAGATTCGTGAGGAGCTGCAAGTGTAAATGTCCGAGTCGGAACGTCGTCGCTTCGATATCGTTTTGTTGGCTGTGCATTTTTTGAGGGATTCGTGTCTGAACTTCTCTTCCCAGAGCCCCGGACCAAATTTGTGCTAAGCATTGTTGCGCGCCAAGGTTGAAAGAACGAGATTGATGTGCTGCGCAGAAAAGTTGTAGTCTAGGTTGAGTTTGGCGGGGCGTGAGTATGCAAGTATTTCGTTTAGGCGCCTCGAGGCGCTGCTACTTGTTGGACAGTATATCATATCCAAGATTACTTTAGTGAATTGCAAGAGAAAGGAATATAGCGAATATTGGTAAATTCATGTCTAAAAACATTCTACAAGTCGGGCTGATACCTCTATATTCAAATTAGCTAAATGGTAAGTAGGAGCCTATTTCAATCTTTAGTTGTTGATTTGTCAATTACTCAGTAGATAGCAGTAGTGAGGTTGAAAGTGAAAAATATATCACGATAAATATTGCTTTCAACTTGGGGAGTACGTCGCATCTTGAAAAGAAATGTAGGAGAAACATTTACTTAGGTATGTATTATTATTTGTACGGTTGTTAAACTCGGGAGGTATGGGCGTGGATGCGGCTAAGGACAAAGGATCCTATACTGAGCCGCATGTTAATGCATGTGGAAAACAAGGGACCAGATTTTAAGCCATCACGCCTGCTCGAAGTCTGGTCTGAAATTCGTACTATGAACCTGGTAGGTGTGGCTGATTGACTTGTGCCACGGATGGAGGTGAATTCCCAAGGATCCAAAAACAACTGTGAGTTGGGTTTATTGGATCTTCTTCAGCTCCTAAGCTGGAAGGGCCTTAGTCGGGCGTATTGTACTGGCATATTGCCAACCCCCCTCACATCTAATTCCGGTCCTTAGATCGCTATTGTGGTATTCCGTACATGATTCAATCTCAACTTCACGAGTGGCAGACATCATTTGGCGATGTCATGGATGACGATTCTGACGATTATCGGTGGGGCGGGGAGTGGTTCCGTAGGAACATGAGAGAATCACCCCAAAGACAACTCAAAAACTCTCCCTTCAGCTTGATGCACATTCAACATGCCGCTTACTAAAAAATTCTCGGCACGCTCCCCGTTGCTGGTCAAACAACATAAGCTAAGCCCGTAACTACTGCACCTCAGCTTCATCAGTGTTCGCAGCTGAAGCCGAAGGAGCTTGGACCCAGGACCTACTTTAGAGAGAGGACTTGAATCAACTTGAAGGCTACTGTAGGTCGAGGCATCAGCTTCATATTGACAATTCCAGTTCTGACTTTCAAGCCAAGTGGAGATCAAATGAGCTGGTTGGAAGTGGCTGCAGGAACTTAGAAGGGGAATCCCAAGCTAGCCATGTCCCACACGCCAATATATCTTGCTCTAACCAAACGTGTCTCGGAAATGGTTGCACTGTCAGACGTCCAATTATCCCCCAAAGCCGAGTGCAGGAATGATTGCCCGATAAGAGGCAACGACATGTGATAGAAAGACAAAAAAAAAAAAAGTGAGACATGCAAACGAGAACTGTGAGCTATAGAAAAACAAAAGAACCACGAGTCACCGTCAGATGAATCGAGTCGCTGGAATCATCGGGGGAAGGCTTTTATGAACAGGCGATACTATCCATTAGCTTGAACGCCAAGCATAAGTGATAGGCTGTATCGGGGCCCAGACATCCATTTTATTCCATTATGCTTTGGTGTCACTGTTAGCCAAAGGTGTTTTGGATGGAGCCATTCACCAAAAGGGATGTGGCTGACTCTTGCGCTGTGCTTAATTAGCACCGAATCGCGATGAGTTATCAAGCATGTTCAACTAAACACGACAACACCATATCCATACCAACAAGCAATATCAAAATCCCAGAGTGTCACTAACAACATGGACCCATCAACTGGACGGATGTCTTCCTGTCCTATCGTCGAGCTTATTCGACCTGGGACCCGTTTGTTATCGTTTTGCAGCCAAGCAGGGAAGTGAGACCAGGGCCACTGATCTTAGTCAAAGGTATAATTAGGTTGACAGCCTGCGAAACACGTTTGAAGCAGTAAACAAACATTGATCGCGCTGTAGATAACCCACGCATATTCGCGGCACCAAGGTCAAGTGTGTGCGCATCAGATATTTCGTGTACATCTGAAGCTGTAGTAGCAGATGGATGCTTAGATACTTCCGCTTCACGGGTAGTCTGGGATCCATGATGGTGTTTACGATTGTTGCCTTGCCAAGGCTTCATCAAAGACAAACAATGGTGGTGTGGCTCGTTTAGTGGGTATTTCCGACCGTTCTTCTCGTTCTCTGCCCCTGCTACTTGGCTGGCCATGGACTGGTCCACTCACCCAAAAACCCTCCATGGATACCTTATGTATGTATCGCCCCGGCACACCCGCCGAAAGCCTGCCAATGGAGCACTAGCCCCCCAGGGCCCCCCTAGACTCAGGCTTGTTTAGCCTGCTCGACGGCTCCCAACAGGCTTCGCCTCAGGTCTGCGTTTTGTGGGCAGGCAGCCTATCATTCATTCAATCAGAAAAGGTTGCCCGTCGATCTCGCATTCAATCAGGGAGGAAACCCAGCACACAAGCAAGCCCATCAAAACAAGACGAGACCCAAGCGTCCAGTCGTCACCCTGCTCCATAGGTAGGTGCTGTTGCGCTCTGCTGCTGCACTGACTGAAAGTTGACGGAAGTGAGTCTGAGGTATCATCTCATCGCGCAAGTGCCGCCTACTTCCCCCTTCTTTCCTGTCCTGAGGTTTTGACTTTATCCCCATTTTCCCTGGACGCGGCGTCAGACTCCCGCAACAACAATTCCACTTCCCTTCCATTCCACTTTCCCTCTTCCCCCGTTATTGATTTGCCTTTCGCACCTTCCTTTGCGCCTGTACCTGTGCCCCCGTGTTCCTGACTTTTCTATTGCTGCCTCATCACCACAACCTAATCTTGCCTCTTACACGCTCTCTCATTTCCCAATCTCCCTCCCTCATACACACTTCCCCCAAAGAGACAACTCTTTATTACCTTTTTCTCAGAGACAATAAGTCGAGGCTTTCGCTAGTGCTCGATTACTTCCCTTTTCTCTCTCTCTTCTGGCTCGTTTTTTGTCGCTTTGAGGCCTGGTCGCTGCTGTCGCTGGCTGACCCGATCTCCTCTCCGGTTCTGGCCTGTTTTGAGGGGCCACATCATCACCCCCTTTGCGCCCGATTCCGATTGTCCGACTTTCGGTTACGTCAGCCTTGCTTGCGCCACAGTTACGCTAAGCCTTGGATCAGTCCAACATATTCACACCACCTAGGTGCCTACGTTTTACATTTGTGGCTGTGCGTTTCTGCCTGTCGCGTTGCTATCTATCAAAGGTGATCACGGCTCTGTTGTCGTAACATCAGATCTTCCCCCTTGACACCTGGTTGAGGTAGCTTCATGTTTCGATTCTTTACATCTGAATCACGGGGAAGCGACAAGACGCCGCAGGCGCCACAGCCGATTGCAGAATTAATAAAGCCATTGCAACCGCGCTCGTTGCCAAACACAACGGCGACAACATCACCCAGCGCGCAGCCTCCCAAGCGGAGGCGGCTGAGCATCGATGCCCCTGACGAACTTTCAGGCGCAAATGCGCCCGTCAAGCGCATAAGAACTGACACACATGCCAGTGCCGACACTCTTTCAACGTGCAACGTAATGGTGCAAGAAAGTCCTGTGGCCTCTGGCTTGGAGAGCGCTCGTGATGAGATCCGCCACCAGTTTGGTCTTGAGATTCTGCTAAAGCATGATGAGCTTCGACTCATTAATCAGGAACTAGCAAAGTGTCAGGTTGCTCTGGAGCAGTTGCGACGCTGTCACCTTATTCCTTACCCTGTGAATTGTCCAACTCCTGAACAAATGCTGAATGTTAGCACTGGCAAGGGCCCGGCTGTGCAGTCACGTTCAGGAGAATCTGTACCCAGATGGGCGCCTCCATTTGGTGTTGTTGATGGTCCATATGCCAGACATTATGCCAAGTGGCTGATCCCCGACCCTTCGTTTGATGGCCAGCAACCTGAGTGGCAGTTTACTCCGGAGGCTTCACGCGCAAGAATGTCATATGTTGAGGGACGAACGACAAGAAACAGTTTTACTGAACCGACTGGCGCACTTAAAGGTCGCTCGGCTCGTGGGGCTACCAGTCAGAAGCTGCATTCTTTGTCGAGCGGTTACCCGCAACCAAAAGACAAGGCTGGTCCGTGTGTACTTAAGCGTGCTGATGGGCAGACAGTCAAGCTGGTCTGTCTTGATTGCCATCGTGAGAACTTTTCAAGCACTCAAGGATTCATCAACCACTGCCGAATTGCCCATAAGCGCGACTTCAAGAGCCATGAGGAAGCAGCTGTGCACAGCGGACATCCTATTGAAGTTGCAGAGGGAGGAGGAGTTGGTGAAGAGAAGTCAGCTGCACCCTCCGTACAAGCTCCAACTACTGCATCTGTGCATCCCTTTGCCCGCCCCGACATAACTGAGCAGCAGGCATATATTGCTCTGAGGTCAAGAATCTCTGATTCTTTGAGGCTTTATCATGAAGGCAAGCTGCCGGGTGTAAGACGCATTCCTTCGCTGTCCAATAAGGACCAGCAGTGTGAGGCCCAAAAAGCTGTCTCGGTGGAAGAATCATCAAGCGTGCCCCATCTATCGCGTTTACTGCAAAGTCGGAAGTTCGACGGCAATCTCCGTGAATTGGTTGCAGATGCTACGATCAAGTCGCCTTTGGATGACATGACTTCTGGTGAAGAATCTGAACTTGCCGAAACACCGTCTGAGGTCATGGACGTGAAAGATTCTTCTGCCGTACGTACACCTGTTGTAATGCGCGTACCTGCGAAGGCTACCAATTCTCCATCCGTCTTGGACACAACTCGCTCAGCTAGTAGCAAAGGTCGTGCTCCTGTTGCTTTCAAGACGCCCTCGGGTTCCGGATCACATGGCACGACTGCCGTCCTTTCAGATGAAGATCTGGACATGGAGGATGCTGACATGAGTCCCAACACGATGGTCAGCAACAATGCGCCCTCTCTGGTTAGTGATGATGGGGAGTACGACGACACTGATGACGGCTCTTCTGTTTCTGGCGCCAGTGATGCTCTTGACACCGAGTCGGTATCAGATGTGGCGGAGATAACGTTAGACGATGACCAAGATTCACGCTCGCTACGTCGAGAATCAAGTGGTGTATCAGGCGCCGTAAGGCTCCGTCAGGATGATCCTAAGCATATTACTTTGATGACACCCGTCAAGAACAACGCCAGAGAACGACGACCACGCAAGGCCTAAATTACGGCAAACTTTCGATTTTCAGATGTGCCACTCTCAATCAACACGCGCCATACAACCGCCAACCATTGGATTAACCTTTCTTCTTGAAACCTCACTTTTCAACAATATCACTTTTAGTCAACCTTTTATGAACACTGCCTGGAAACAGGTCACGATGGAGAAATGACGGCTGCATGGTCACAGCCTATTACATATGAAAACCTGGGCTATTGGGGGCGCCTTGGGGGACTACAAGGTCTGGGAAATATTGTCTTTTTCGTGCGGTTTTGTTTTAGATAGAGAAGCACGTATATCTTTTTAGGCGTTGGGACAGAGTATTCAGACTGGGCCGTGTGTCTGGTTCGTTGCTGTTGGGCTTTTTTGTTTTGCTGTTGTTTTTGTTAAGCGATGACTCCCAAAGAAGAAGGGATATGCTGTACGATTGTCGTTATATCAGAATCCTGACAAAGCTTGCTCCACCTGTCGTATAAGTCAATGCAAAGGTGGAATAAGCTAGCGGAGTCGGTATCAAATATGAAAAGACCAAAAGTTGATAAGCCACCTATCCATTTTCTTAGCCTGTTTGTGAATACTCTGGTTTATATTTCCAGCCGACTGAGTGCTGACACTTTTGAAGCCGACCTGTGATTTGCTTGCTATTATATACCTACCTACGTACCATAGAACGATCGTCGGTGACGCCGCCCAATATGGGGAGACTGTTTAGTTTTGATCAAGTTGTAAGATTGAATCGCGACGGTCACTTGCTTAGCTTCAGCAAGTGACTGGACATGTAGGCTAACAAGATGAATTGCACGAATAGAGGCTTATGAGAAGTAAATTAGATCGAGATTCGACCCATGATTTATTAATTAATGAATTAGATGATTAATCGTTTAATATTCCGTCGATGCATAAATGTTTACCATAAGGTTCGTATCAATTCCGTAGTCCATTCAAATCCATATTATTCATAACCCCTTTTTTAAAAACTCCAATTACAGGATAGCAGCAACAACACCAGCAACGGCGAGGAGGACACCAGCCGTGTTACGAGCCTTATCGGCGGCGTTGTTAGTGTTCTCAGCGGCGGAAGCAGACTCAGTTGCAGTGCCAGTCTTTTCAGCATCATCAGACTCGGTAGCAGAGGCTTGCGCGGCAGTAGATGTGGCAGAGCTGGTTTTTGTGCCCTTTGTGGAAGTTCCGTAGAGAGACTGGTTTTGGCAGTTGATCTGAACCTGTGTCTTAGCGGAGCTGGCACGAGAGTCGTCGGGGCAATTGTTGAAGCAGCTATAAACGTGTTAGACGACGTTATGTATCGCGAATTAACTTGGGTTCAACTTACGTAGCAACGGCCTCGTAGGCAGGGCAGAGACAGTCCCAGTCGCTGGGTTTGCAGTCCTCGACCTTTGCGTTCTCGGTTTCAAGACATCGCTCGACGATGTAATCGGCGTCACATTCGCCAGAGGTAGAGGGGGCAGCAGCGTCTGAGCCGGTAGCGGACTGAGCAGAAGCAGCAGCAGCCAAGAGGGCGAGAGACCAGAGGAACTTCATGATGGCGGTTGTTTAAGGTGTTTGGGAGAGTTGAGGATTAGTTTAGGTGAGAGAGTGAGGGTGATGGAAGAAATGGAGACTGTGGAAAACACCGGGGGAGAGGAAGGGAGGAATGAAGTCGATATATAAACTGAGGAGGAAGAGGCGTTTTTTTAATCATACAGGCGAGAGTACGGGGGATATTAGCAACAGGGTTTCGTTTTAGCATCGTGCCTTTTTTGCTGGTCTGGTCTGTTCTGGTCTGCTCTGCCGTCCCACCCCCAACCATTGCGACCAGGACCCATGCCATGCACAATAACGGGGGCTGGCTGACTGACCGTTCTGTAGTTCAAGCTTCAGTTTTTGAGCAAGTTGCCGTTTGTTGGCGGTTTGTGGCTTGAGCTTTGACGCCTTTTGTGTTGTGCTTGTTGTTTTAGGTAGGTCTAGTAGTTTGTTTTGTTTATGTTCTCGAAGGAGACGGTCTGATTCTCCTATAATGCACAGTTCCCTGGTATGGGTGTTTTATTGCATTTTCAGTTTCGATGCCTAGGCCAGTAGTTACACAGTCCAAGCAAAAAAAAAGAAAAAATGTCTCTACAAAAGCCTATCGACCGCCAGTTGAGACCTGCAAAGACACGACGTACATTTTGTTGTCGATGACCCGTCAGAAAGTGGATATGAAGGAACCCCTGTCCATGCGTCGTTCTCTTGTGATTCTCCAACGGTAGGCTTTAGTATGTTAATCCTTGATAATTGCTCCGGGAGACGTCCCTAGATGGAGAAGACGGTGGTGGGATGCTAGTGCGCTCTAGCTCTGTTAGGGGAACGAGGAGGCTGAACCGCGGGATCAACCTGGCGATATTGTGCAGTTACCATGCAGTGCTGTGCTGGCTTGGTTTGTTGTGCTATTATTATGCAGACAATGACGAGTGGCCAGAGTTATTTATGTACGCTTTATGTTTGACGGTGTAACATCGTATAGTGTACACGGGAAGGTCAGGTATCGTAGTCCTGATCATCGTCTTCCTCTTCCCTTCGCGTGCTGTACCGTGCGCTCGCTCGGTTGCCCAGCCAGATTCATCGGTGTACAGTACTGGAGGCGAGACGCCACAAAAAGTCCCTACCCCTAATAGCAGATAGATCTCTCTATCTTATCATGGACGGTGGGTAAGTTGAGGTTGGGATTTTGCTCCAGTGTTGAATAAAGTGGCCTGACCCACAGGACGGTCTCAAAGGAATGACCAGCAATACTACTAGATGCAGCCAGTGTTGGATCAGACATGTCGTGTATTTCCTACGTGGGATGCCTCGAAGCCTCGTATTCCTGTGATCCATATGTTCTTCATGTTGGGAATGACAATGAAGCCAGAACACAACAACACAACAACACAACAACGTGACGGATTACTCACGCAATCGTATCCAAATAAAGGACGCCACTGTACACCAGCCTCCTCCCAACTTGAATCAACTCTACCAACTAGACTAAGTCACCGCCACA
>JABFFG010000332.1:0-64076 GCA_013623685.1 Fusarium transvaalense
CAGTACAGTATAGTACAGTACACTATGGAGGCCTGCAACTGCGCAAATAGCGGCAGTCATCCTCATTGGACGCCATAACCCAGGATCTCTGTTGCGGCTCGGACTAATAAAGTGCAGATCTGTATTGGAATTTTTTTGTGGTTCTGACGCGCAAGCAAAATAAAACAGCCATGACCAGGCTGTGACCATGGCAAACATGATACATACTCAAAATTCAAGGGGGCTTAAAAAGGAGAGAATGAAGAATGATTATCCCCAGCCACTCATTCAATGACTTGTTTCCTTGTCACATGCATTAATTATTGATTACAACACACACATCCATCCATACCTATGTACACACATAAGCCTCAGGGGGGCCTCTTACTGTGATCGATCACTTTAAGACTTGATCATGACTTGGACCCTTGTAATCAATCATTAACAGGTAGCTTAGCTTAACCGGGCTGTTATAGTGGTTCCACGGCTTGTAGTCCCGTTCTGTTCTGTTCTGATCCCCTGACCCCCGGCTCCCGTCCATTCTCTGCCGCGTTCCTCTATGTAAGTATGTACTCCTACCGCAACAGGCGGACGCGCAATACAGTATCCATCCATACCTAATATCCATATCTCAATCTGAATCCAAGCGATACTGCACTGTACTCTACCTACTCATTAAGGATATTGACAAGGCCCCCTCCCTTCCAATCCTTTTTTTTTTTTTTTTTCGCCTCCCGCTCGCTCGCTCTCCTTTTTACCGACCCAGATACTCCATATTTTTGCATGATCAAGCTTTCGGGGCCCCTTTTGATTGTCTATTGCCCCGGACACTTTCTTTGATGGAATATTATCTATTACCAGGGGTTTGTTACAGACATCCGATGAACTGAATGCAGACGGAAATATTCTGTTAAAATTAATTTCATGCCCATTTCTATCCCCTTGTCCTGTCGGAGAAAAGATGAAAAGCAAAAATAAACTTGGTCGACCGCCTTCTTTAGACAACACTTCCACTAAAAAGGATTATCTTAATCAAAATTCATCCATACAATGAAACAAATCAATCTATCAAAGGACGTTGCCTCACCCCGGGCTTCGTCTCCTTTCGCCTCGCTAATGCTAATTCCCTTCCCATCCCTGCTTGGTTTCCTCAACCTTGTAAACTAAATCGATCCTTGGTCCCGTCAAGTTCTGGAACTTTGTAGTAATACTTGGCATTCAATGAATCATGTACCGTTGGTTATCATAATCAACGTTGCTTCTATTTCCATCTTGTCACTATTTACGGTGACTCTGTGGCCATGATTGTGGTGGCAAAGCACAGTCAGCTCATGTATGCACAAGCACATGCGCAATTGAGCTGAGTATATGCAGCAAGACAGAGCAGCTGAGATAGCCTGGGCCTCACTCAGCCTACATCGAATGGGGCTCATCGCAGATCTAGGAACACATCTGCTTCCAAATCATGGATATTATAGTCCATGCCATGACAGTCACATACTGGGCATAACAAAAAACAAGCTTCTCTAGTATACCTGATCGGCAGGTTTTCCATTTTTAACTCAAACAAAGATCTCTTGACCCACACGCATCCATATTCTACGCAGGAACGCGCAACCTCCTCTGTCGGTCTGAGTACGTCCACGTACTTTGTCTAAACATCAAATCATAACGACAGGGAACATCTTTTTCCTTTTCTTAGCACTCACACTCAACCCTCGACATTCTCAAAGAAGAATGTTGGTTGACCAGGAACAGCGTTCTCTGCAACAGGGATTGAGATGTCGACTTCCTTGCCTTCAGTCAAGAGAACGCCCTTCTGAGTTCCCTGCTCCACTGCGATCACGTCACACACGACTAGTCCTGAAGTTCGCTTCAGTCCAGGAACCATTTGCAGTAGAGTCTCCTTCTCGTCGAATGCAAGCTTCTGCTCCAGCACTGCGCTTGCTGGCTCGCCAGACTGGAGTCGTCTCTTGAGGTTTTGCACAAACGGCATAGCCTTCTTCATCTCTCCCATCTTGCCAATCTTGCCATTGAGCTCCTTATCGTTGACCGACTTAGTCTCAACATTCCACATTTCCTTGAGAAGATCGATGTACTTGGCCTGCCAAGCTGGGAACTTGTCAGCGACAAAGACGGTCAGCTTCTTGGGCTTCTTAGGATCAAAGGATGTCTCCTTGCCCTTGGCCTTCTTCTTCAACTGAAGGCCCTCAGCTGAGTTAACGTTGGAAGCAGTGTTTCGCACATAGTCGCGCTTCGCTGACAGAGAAGCATCAACTTCCTTGATCTCAGGGAAGCGAGCGTTGTGAACAGTGCCTTCCTTCTTGAGCACCTCGAGCCAGATGTATTCGGACCAGTGGGGGGCGACAACAGCCAGCAACAGGGTCTGCACCTCAATGTATCGGAAAACAACATCCTTATGCATCTTGATGTTGGCAGCTGCACAGGCCTCGCGGTAGAAGTCACGAGCGCTTGTCAACTCGTAGAGACCAGCCTTCAGGGCCAGTTTGTAGTTGGTGTTGGCATACTGCTCAACAGCTTCCTTTGTGACAGCATTCAGATCGTTCATGAAGAGAGCATCCTGGAATGAGTTGAATTCGCCAGTTCGAAGCTGTTCCTGATCCCGAACCACCTCCTCGCACCACTCCTTCAGAGTGTGTAGTCGCAGGATGTTGGTATCAGCCACATCCTCCTCAAAATTGGCATCGTTCACACCATCGCCAGCATCAGCAAGTGCAATACGTGAAGCGTCCGCTCCGTATTTCTGGGTCAGATCTCGGAGGGTCATGAAGTTGCCGGTACTCTTGCTCATCTTCTCACCATTGAGCATCAGATGGCCGTTGGCTCGGACACCTTGGGGCCAGTACTCGCGAGGGAATATAGCCAGATGGACCTATCAAAAAATCAGTAAATGAGATAAACGCGACAAAACAGATCAGGTCAGTTTGCGCAAGTGGGTTGATCGTCACGGTGAAAGGAAAGGTGGGGCGCTGGAGCGCTAAGTTACCATCGCGAATAGCTTCATTTGAAGTATTCGTTCAGGCATCTTAAAGCGCATCATTCCAATACGCCTGTAGAAATTCATAGAGAATCCTCTGAAGGGCATTTTTGGGCACAAAATATGCAGAAAAGACAGGGGATTCCAAATATCGTCACAAGCGTTAGAATAGGCGACGAACAGTAGAGACAATCGAAGAAGGGTGAAGAAAACGCAAAGGAAAAGGGATTGAAAAAGGATAGAACCCACGTAAATGAAGAAGGTCAGATGGTTGCTTATCTTCAGGCAGTTAGCTTTTGAATACTAGAGCAGGGTTATGTCACTGACCAGATCTTTGCCGGAAACGCGCACGTCAAGGGGATAGAAGTACTCGAATTCACGGCGCATACTCTCGAGTGTCTCCTTGGGGATCTTGCTGCTGAGGACCTCATCACTCAACTCTCGGCGACAGAAGACGTAGTCCCAGACTTCGTCCGTCATAGCTTCGGGTCCAACGTTTGCTAGGCCTTTGGTCTTTCCGAAAATGTCGTTGTGCAGGTAGTGGGCGATGGTATAATAGGCCATGTAGATAGTTGAGTCGCTCAGACTTTCAACCAAGAATTGAGGATCCCAGGGCAATTTTGAACCAAGACCGAAGCTTCGGGCGCAAGCCCACTGGTTCAGCCAGTTCAGGACGCTCTCAAATTGGTTCTTGGTCTCCGTTGTGTAGGTGTTCAAGCCGTTATCGACCCATTCGAGGGCAGTGTTTCTCCAGGACTCCTCGCCGTAGTCCAGGTACCATTGGTCCATCAGCGAGACGATACAGTCGTCGCCAGATCGGCTGGTGACCTTGCGCTCAGGCTCAGAGTAGGCAAAAGCCTGACCGGCATCGATCATTTGTTGTCGGACCTTGGGCTTGGCGACCTCGACCTTCTCGCCCTTGAACTCACCGACCTTAAGAATACCTTGGTAGAAACCCTCCTTGTAAGCCAGCTCCTTGGCCTCTTCGAGCTGCTTTGTGTCCTTGGGAGAAACGATCTTGAGCTTCTTGACTAGGAAGGGGGCGCAAAGATCACCATAGCTGGGTGTCTCAATGATGGGGAAGATCTCAAGCTCAGCCCACTCCTTGGTAATGCCGTAGTAGTCGGCCTTCTTGGCCAGGTCGGTCACGGTAGCGTAGTCATCGGGACTGTCAGAAGGCACTGAGGTGACAACACCGGTACCCTTGGTAGGAAGGACAGTATCCATGGGCAGGATACGGACTCCCTCCTTGTGAAGGGACAGAGGAGCGTCAACCAACGTGCCAATCAGGGTCGCACCCTCAACTTCGGCAACCTTCTCGATAACACCCTCCTTAGCAAAAATACCCTGGTAGGCCATGTTTCGGGCAGCCCGTTCGGTCATAACGTAGTAGTCGGTCTCGTTGGCTTTGAAGATGCCATATGTGATCTTGGGGCCGACGAAACAGCAAGTTTGACCATACATCGTTTCTGGACGTAGCGTAGCAGGGACGCAGTACACCTTCGCCTGCTCGGGCAACTTACCCTTGAGGGTATCAGCGGCCTTGGGAGCCCACTCGAGGACCTTGAGCTTCAGGGCGGTATACTCCTGAGGGCCGGCGCCCTCGCCATCAGATCGGTCGTGGTCCATGCAGGGCTGGCCATCCTTGATAGAATAGATAGTGTATCGCTTGCCGAACTTGATCTTGTTCAGTTCCTTAAGGCGGTTCATCTGCCATCGAACAAAGGCGTCGTAGTAAGGGTTGGCATCAGTGGTAACAAACGATCGGCGCCAGTCGATACGGCATCCAAAGTTGGTGAGATCTTCCTTGCACAGAGGAGGAAAGTATTGGAGCCAGTGTTGAGGGTCGGCAAACTTGTGAATCTCCTCGGTAGGGATACCAATGGCTTGCATGATTTGGAATTGGTACCTGTTGAAGTAGTTAGTAAAATTCTGATGTTTTCGACAAGAAGAAACCCACTTCATCTTGACGGTCTTTGCCGCAGCCTTTCCCTTGGTCGCCTTGAATTTGGTGACATCTTCCTTAGTCTGCTGAACCTTAGGGGCCTCCTCGACAACGGCCTCCTCTTCCTCCTTGTAGCCTGAAAAGTCCTGGCCGAACTTCTTGACCTCGTTGACGAGCTTGTCGGCACAAGCCTTGATAGGCATACCAGTGCAGTGGAAGCCCATAGGGAAGAGAGCTCGTTTACCCTGCATGCGGGCAACGCCAGCAGCGAACTCGACCTTACTGACGGAGAAAGAGTGACCAGCGTGCAGAGTTCCGTTCATATAGGGGTAGGCCATGCATCCAAAGAACTTGGGTTGTTGCTCACGGAGCTCGGCGGCGGATACGGAATGGAGGGGCACCTCGCTGATACTGGGAGAGTCGGCTTCGAAGACATGTTGCTCCTCCCAGATCTTTTGGTACTTCTTCTCAATAGCGATGAGGGTGTCTCGCTTCTCAGTCTATAGATAGTCAGGGGGATGGACGTTTCGTGAAAGTTGCTGTAAAGTTCCACTTACACCCTTGAGTTCCTTGGTCTTGGAGATATGCAGAGACTCCATGGCCTTGGGAACGGCATCGGTGGAAGCCATGGTTGCAAATGGACAAGACCTGTGAAAAGAGAAGTAATTCTAGGTCAGTTTGTTTTGTTCAAGGTCATGTAGGTAGTTTGAGGCGTAGAAAGGCACACATACCTCAAAATTTCGCTGGAAATTTTTGAGTCACACCTTTGTAAGGAATTGAAGTCAAACTGACAAGAAGGAGGGGTGAAAATCGCGGGGCAAAATCGTAGTGCGTCAAAGGGTGTAAAAAATACACGACATTGATTGCCTGACTTATACCAAATTAAGGCCTGTGTATTCTTTCCTCTTCTAGAGTGGTTCCTGAGCGCGTGGAAACTGTGGCTGTGTTGTGGCAAAATTGTGGCGCTCATATTGGAGAATCTCCAACTGCGACGCCATCATACGAAGCTCGAAAATGGGATCTTTGAGCCATTCGATTACCGAGACCACGGCAATCTAGTGACAATGTTTTCGACCCTAGTCCGACGTATGGCCTCATCGTCAAAGGACAACCTTCTCAAGAGGGCTCCTTTGACGGTAGCCACCAATCCTTACAAGGCGCGAAAGGTCTGGCCTCCCAACTTCAAGCAGCTCACCGTCCAGCAACAACTACGATTTGAGAAGAAGTATAAGCGCCGCATCATCCTAGCAAGTCGGGCACCTCGATGGATTAAGTTTGTTAAAACTGCTCAGCTTCTGACAATTATTGGTATGTAAAACTCTTGACGAAGCTATTCTACACTATCGACTAACCTGGCTCCTAGCTGCCCTGGTCTGGCTCTTCTTCTACTCCGAGTTCGAATGGTGGGGTCAGAAGTACAAGCCTTCTGAAGAGGTTCGTATATTCTGCCGCTTTGAGTCGAATCTATTTCTAACCTATTGTAAGATCCGACGAAAGACGCAATATCTCTTTGGTACCGTCGATCCCGAAAAGCGATACGAACGACGAGCGGATGCGCCACCTTTTGCTCCCCCGAAAGACGAGCCCGAGTCGAAATAGTGTATTCTATGTTTGTAATATTCAAGTCTCGGAGTTTGGCGTTACTCTCGTGGAGGCATAGCATGTACGGATACCTTTGTGAGCAGGGACATCTTGTACCGCCCCGGCGTGCCTCTATTCCACCTCCCTCATTTTTTTCATGATCATCATCGTCCCGTCCAAGCAAAGTTGGCACCCATACCAAGTCCACTTCCCAAACCTGTGGGTCCTCTGCCTTCATTGACAGGTCTCTTTGCAACTGTTCCTTGCGCCTTGACCCCTGAGACGATGCGATCCAGATTTGTCTCTATTACGACACCTCCTATTATCATCTCCGACAGCGTAGAATGTAGGGTTTCGAAGTTGAATATCAGGTCCAGCTCACAGACGTTCTCAAAGAGCTTATCGAGGGCTTCCACGTAGACTTGAATAAGATCGATCAGTGCGAGAGGTGATTCGGTCGAGGTGGAGATAACGATAAAGTAAAGAGTCGCATAATTGCGGTATGTTACGAGTGTAGGGACGTCGTTCTGTTCCTCTGATGAAGTATGAGAGGTGCCAGAAGCGGCAAGCAGAGGCGGCAGAGGTAGGAAGTTGCAAGATCCGGCTGGTCGGTTCGAGACAAGAGTAAAGATTTCGGATATGAGGCGCTGTTGTATGCTCGTTTCCTGCCAAGGCGCATCATGAGTTTAGGACAACATGAGGGACGAGGGTGACATACCAGCTGAGTATAGAACTTGGTCAGTCGGGGCTGACCCTGGCCATTGAAGACCAGGAATGCGTTGATCATTATTGAGGACCAAGGCTCTTCATGCCTTGAAAAGGGTATTTTGGCTGGTAATAGATACGGTGGTACTGTAAAGCACCTTAGGTCGAGGCGGTCGATGGTGGGGCTTGCTTGGGTGGAAGACGGCGCGGAGCTGATGACGGGATGCGGAAGCTGCCCTGAGATACGTACTTTTTTATAGCAAATTGCGGCGTGATTGGCCGCTTGTTGCTGCACCTCGTATGGAATCGCGGGGAGCTTGCTCTATTGCATTCAATCTTTCAATCATCAACACTCTGAATAAGAGCGATTGATCAAGACCAGAACAGCAAATTCTATTCTGATTTCATCAAAGATCCTTCTACCGGTTCATAATTCGCACTACTTAAATAAATTTCGATCTCGTCTACCAAACATCAAAATGTCCCGACAAATCGCATCTCAAGCTTCCCGCATGGCTTCGCGAGCCATCCGCTCTTCAACGCCCATCTACCGCTCCAGCTTCCGCGTCGCACCCACGGCCTATGCCTCACGTCTCGCCATCGCCCCGGATCTCTCTCAACGCAACTTCTCGACTACCGTGTCCTACAAGAAGGGTATCATGCCTGACACCGAGAATCCCTCCAAGCCCTTGAACGAGACCGAGCAAGCTGAGCCGACCGCTGCTGTCGCGGAGATCACCGAGCAAGAGTATCATGAAATTGCCGACGAGTACCTCGACAATGTTGTTAGCAGATTCGAGGAGCTTCAGGATCAGCGTGAGGATATTGACGTCGAATTCTCGGTACGTATGGCTTCATGATCACCTTATGATGCATTTGCTAACAATCTTGTACGCAGGCCGGAGTCCTTACCATCAACTGGCCCGACAAGGGTACATATGTCATCAACAAGCAGCCTCCTAATAAGCAGATCTGGCTGTCGTCCCCCATCTCGGGTCCTAAGCGATACGACTGGTGTCTCCTTGGTGAGGGTCAAGACCAGAAGGAGGGCACTGCTATGGGCGACTGGATCTACAACAGAGACGGTTCCAGCCTGAGCCAGGTCTTCCTCGAGGAACTTGGTGTCGATATCGCTGTTCCGGGCGAGGAGTAGAGCTTCCTCCTGAACGTTGATAAGAAACCCATCAAGCATGAATGAAGGCGAAAATGACGGGAGGCAAGGTGCAGCATCATATTTATTAAGGCGTTGAAAGGCTTCGGTTAGCCTAGTAAGGAATGTGTTTACGTCCATTGTATTATACATGTACTATCGAGGTACAGATTTCTATCCGCGGGACTGAGAGCGCTCATCTCAGAATGTATTCAAATAATATCCGTGAAATCAGTTATCTAAACATACGACCTCAGCCCTTGTGACACTCTTTGCGCCGTGCCTGTATAATAAAAATAGTTGACAGATCCTGAGCCCGATTTTATTCATCCATCAGGCTCCTAAGTCTCCCTGGTCAATGTGAGACTAAGTAAAGCTCAATTGCTCTTCCACCATTCGACCCGACGAATTCATTGGGAGCTCAACGCAACAACGTTCCCATGCTCTTGTTCAACATAGCAATCGTCATGTCATAGTGATTATACGCTGTAGCGTTTGCAACTCTCATTTCATAACTTTCCCCACTTCATCAGTACGTCCGTCTCACTTCAGGGCATGAATGGTTCAAACTCACTCTGCATATTTTAGCGGATCATAGGCTGAGTATCTCTTCTTTCGAAACCTCATCTGCTGAACCCGCAGTAAGTTTTTCAGAATCCTGTGCTCCATTCCTTTCTCCCTGGCTGCAGCCTCTAGGAACCAGTTGGTTCGCTTGATGCCTCTCTCATCGTAGGTGGCACCGGGCTCGCGGAAGGCCCTTCTCAGCTGATCGCGTGCCACGAATCGAGCGGGGGAAGAGTATTGTACTGCTTTTAGGAGGTTCCGATACAGGCTACGGTATGCGTGTGATATTTGAGTTGTGCTCGCCATTATGTTTGGATGTGATTTGTGTAAGAGGTTGAATATCGGCAATCCGTGATGGGTGAGAAGTTGCAAAATGCAGACCCACTTTCACTGGAATAGGCAATAGACTTCAACTTAACGATAGAAACCAAACACAACCACACATTGAACATCTGAGCAAAACGCGTTGAAATAGTCATGCCCTGTAGAGAGGCCGTGTCCTTGTTGACTGATTCAACCGCTCTCTCATTATGTGTGGTATATAGGCCATGGCATCAGCCATCTAACTCCATGAGGATCTGGTCTAGAAATTTATCGGTCCAGAGATATCAAAAGAAAAGCAGCAATCCTCGTCTAAAACTTAAACATCACCCCCATCGTAAATACATCCCTTTCTCGAACTTAACCAACCAATTCTTTCCCATCAAGTGACTCCGCTCCCTTTCAAGACGTCGTTACACCATCTTTATCCAGATGATAACGCATCCAGTGCCTTGTGCGCCATCTATATGCAGATATTCGTCTATCAACTAACTTCAAAGCACTTTATATTTAGTAGTCACGTCGGGCCTCTTCTTGTTGGCCTAGGGGAGCATAACGACCTTGCGCGCTGCTGCCGCTATCGGATCTGTTTCGGCCAACAACTCTTGAAAGCCACCCACCGACGCCTCGCTCATCGCCACCGCTCTGCGTCTGAGATTTGCTGTCGTCGTCGATAGTAGGAGGGTCAAGAGAAAGACCAGGAATGGCAGATGAAGGTCCGATAAGTCCACGGGATGATCCGACGGGAGATCCGCCCCTCATCAACGAACCAGTTTCAGTGCCGTGTAACGAGGGCGTACCAGCAACGGTACTGGCGTCTCCAAAGAGCGAATCCATATCTTCCAGACGGACACCACAAGTCTCAGGGTAAATGAAGTAGACTGATGAGATGTCAGTAATGCTTTCAACATACGTTAGAAAAGACAACTTACCAATGACCACACTGGCCACACAGAAGAAGGCATGAACGAGGTACATGCGCCACTTGATCCATTCCTGAAGGATTGGGGTCATTTCTCCTACCAGCCAGTTGGCAGCCCAGTTTGTTGCTGTAGACAAACTAGCACCCTTGGATCGAATGCTGAGCGGGAGGATCTCAGGTGGGTACAGCCAGGGAATGGGTCCCCATGAGTAGCCGAAAGCAGCGTTATAGATCATGACAAACAAGACAACCAATCGTGGAGTCCACTTAATGTCAAGGAATAAGAAGTAAGAGATTAGTGATAGTGAGATAGCCATGGCTGTGGCACCGGAAAGAAGAATCTTGCGTCGTCCCCAGCGATCAACTAGGTACCACGGCGGGATTGTAGACATAAGATATGTGAGACTGTTGAAACCAGTCATGAGGACAGCATCATGGCCGACCCAACCGGCGGACTCGAAGACGTAAGGCGCGTAGTAAGAAATAACGTTAATACCATTGAGCTGGGCGAGCGCTTGAGCGGACATGGCGATGAAAACGCGAGTCTTGTATCGACGGAACATCTCCTTGTATGTACGCTCGCCTTCTTGTCGCTGGAGAAGGACATTCATCTTGATCTCGCGGTACTCATCTCGAGCCTTGGGGTCATGAATGTCACCGCCACCGTACAAGTTGGCGATAACAACCATACCCTCTTCGTCATGATCGTTATCCAAAAGCCATCTGCGAAAGTCAGCGAGCTCCGTCTAGTGATTTTGAAAATATATTTCACGTACCGAGGGGATTCAACAATGACAAGACTACCCAGGCCGAGGAGGGCACCCATGATGCATTGCAATCCGAGAGGAATGCGCCACGAATAGTCATTCTCGATGAAACCACAACCGTAATCGACCCAGACAGATGTAGCGTATCCAACGATGTTCCCTGTGAACTCAATACAAGCCAGTTTTCCTCGATTGTGAGGCGGCGAAATCTCAGATTGGTAAACGGGTACGATAGTTGAGAGCGCACCGACGCCAAAACCGGCAACGAAACGGCCTGCCATCATCATAGGCATAGAAGTAGCCAGTGTCTGGAGTGCACCTCCAATGAAGAAGACGCATGAGCCGTAGAAAATAGTCCGTCGTCGTCCGATGATATCGCCAATGCGACCGACCATCAACGAAGTAATGAAAGCGCCAATCTCCAAGATGGCCACCATAGTACCAACGTAGGCCTTTGAAGGGTGCCCAAAATAATCCATAAAGTATGGGCCGCTAGATAGCAATCAGTCGCCTGTCGGAAAGCCACTTCTAATTACTATGAAGACTTACGTGATAATTCCTGACATGACACCCTGATCATATCCAAAAAGGAAAACACCAAGCGATACAAAGATACTGGTGAAGTAGCTGGATCACATTAGCACGCGACTGGGCAGACTGGATTAAGTTGAATGGTTCTTACATCAGGGCCTTGCCAGTAAGGCCGTGAATTGATCCTGTACGTCCTGCCATGATGGTACCGAGTATACGTTCAACACGGGAAGGACCTGGAGGGTTAAAGTTAGGGACCTCGATAGCCTCCTTATTGATAAGACCAGATCGGGACCGGGAAGAACGGTGACGAGAATTTGAATCTTGAATTCGAACTCTCTTTTGACTGCCGTGCTTGGGTTGACGACGGTGGACGTTTGCTAGAAGCTCGTCCTCTATATCGGAACCAAGCTGCAGACGAACAGGGTCGTGCTCGTCAGCGAGCTGCTCGCCGATATCACCGGTGTCGGTCCACGACGACTCGGAGCCGGAATAAGACGATCGACGTTTAGCTTTGGCGGCGTCGTGATGGCGCTGAGGGTCAGTATCGTCGCTATCGTCCTCGTCGTAGTCACGATCGTGGTCGTTGCGGGACGCGAGCAATGACGTCGCTTGCGAGTCCGGGTCTTGGTGTTGGTGGTTATCAGGACGTAGGGTCCGCAGTGGAATGTTTGAGGGAAGACGCGAAGATCGTGAGGGAGGAATTTTGGGGAGATGGGGCTGTTAAGCAGCAGCGCCCGTCTGCAGAGAGATTGAAGGTAAAAGGTACGGGAAGATAAAAGGAAAGGCCGAGAAACAACGAGGTCATCGGCACCTCGAACGGCCCAGCAAAAGACGGAGGGGGAATGGGAAAGATGGGGTCGGGTGACCGGGGGGTGGCCGTATGGTACTACGGTATCAGGGTCTATCGGCGTCTATTGCAGGATGCAGTCGACAAAAAGTGAACAAAATTGGCTGGTAAACAAGCAAAAAACACCTAAACTACCTAGCAAAAGATAGTGATACCTGACAGAATCGCAGGTCCAATTGGGCGTGTGGGTTCCTAGTCAGTTGAGAGAGACGCTGTATGCAGGCCTTGTTGGGACCCCTGGTTGATGGTAGCTCAAAGTGCGTCACTCGGCAGTGTGTATTTGGGGATCAGGTACTTTGAAGTGACTTGCGATTCGAGAGCCAAGCAAGACACAACAAATGCAATGCGTGTGCCGCGGTACAGGCGGATTACGCGGGATAATGGTAGGTATTGCTAGGAGCGACACGCTGTGACAGACGCTTTGCTTGAATTGACAAGCGATCTTCAAAGCAAACTAATTAGACAATTCCGTTCGTCTAATGTAGTCGCGGCTGGGGAAAAGTTGGAGTGCAGCGCGTGGTTGGATCTGGAGCTGGACCTGGAACTGGGGTTGGTAGGCAGATGACCACGATTGAGACAGCAGTTCAAGCTGGCGGAGAGTAGATGCAACAAGTGACAAATCCCGATAATAGTCAGGCGAGACAGTGGCAGGGGCAGCGATCATGAACTGGACTGGACGCGGGAGGCGGGACAAAATGATCGACTTCGGGGTGAGGAAAACGGCGCAACAAGAATGAATTGTTGAGGAAGGGTGAAGATAAAGAAGGGAGAATTGAAGAAAATTGGCTGGATGAAGAGCAGCTGAATTGAACTGGACAAGTTGACAACTAAAACTCCATGGAAGGAAACAAGACGAGGCGAGGCAAGGGGAAGGGACGGCTTCTGGAAAATAGTATGTACGGGAAGTCACTCTTCAGGGGAGGCTTTCAGGAGGTCAAGGCAGGTAGGTAGAGTCGAGTCGCGGTTGCCCGTCAAATTGGAGCACCCATCAATGATCGAGTACCTACGTGACAGGCAGACACTGTATCTGTCTGATCTATTACTCTATCTCACGTAGCGAATCTGCCAGGCCTACTCTGTAATCTACCTTACCTTAATCTTGTTCTTGCATGATCATCAGTCAATTGACTCTCTTCGTTTTACTCCGTACCCTTACGCCGTTTTCTCAGGGGTAATTCCGCCCATTTCCCATAGCCTCAAACTCTGAGTTTCAACGGGCGTGTTTATTTATCTGTCTTTGGCCTCGTCGTCATCTCATAATATTTCACATGCCCCCAGTCTCCCCAACTCGATAAGAAAGCCCCTAGGCTCCACGCTGACGAACTTGAAGCGGGCACGTCTCCACGGTTTTACAATGGGCGCTCGGGGCAAGCTTCCCGTCCGTCAGTCACTTTAGGTATCCCGTACTATCGTGAGTGTGGGGTCCTAGACGCGTTAGAGAGCTACAGAGCCAAGACGTTGGAACCTAAAGGTGGGGGGTTCACATGTGTCTATGGATAGCTGATCAATTTATCAGAATCTATCACTGCTCTGTTCGTTACATCAAACACAAAACAATGCCACCTTGAAGATCTATCTTCAGCTGAGACAAGTCAGATGAAGCCCTGCTACCTGGATCTGACTCGCTATCGTCGTCAAGGCTGTGCAAATATGGTCAGTCACATTCCCGCTTTCCCATTCGGTTGAAATTCAAGTGTGACTGTCATCTGGGAATATACTCTGTAGAGGTTCTAGTATTTCCCTCTTGACAAGAGTTGGAGTTCACGCGGATGGTTTGTACTAATCTGCTGTCATCTCTACTCACCAATAGGCTATTACATTCTAGTGATCCTTCTCATATTCTGTGAGACCATGTTACAGTCATGAGTCTTTAAACCATCTCGCACAGCAACCGAGATCAAAATCAGCTCCAAAATTAAAAGCGGCCACCCCAAGTCCTTCCTCGTTTCCCCACGAAATAAGTGCTCACGAGGATGTTCTCTCCACAAACTAAGCAACCCCCAGCGATGAACGAGTCTGGGGAAGGAGAAAGAGTTGAATGTACTCTTCAAGTACCTTTTGTCCTCCACTCCAAGATGCGCTACCGCAAAGAGGGAAGATGGAAATCTCAAGCTTCTTCAAGTTCCACTCACACAATCAGTAATCCAGGGTAAATTCAGGTTCGCAGTCATTTTTATCATGAGCCTATCGCCGTCTCAATGTCGACAGCTTTGGCGGACCCGCTTGACTCGCAGTGGATACCATCTACGTCACTAGGTCCCTTGGTATTGAGTCCTGCGGGCCTCGATTAGATATTGAATTTATGCAAAGAACTGTTTTGTCAATCTGGAATTGCAAAGTGGTAAACACGTATGTGTCAGAATCGCGGCTAAAACAAGGCAAACATGTTCGCTACAGGTATATCTAGTTTCTTAAGTCGCAGTCGTCCCCAATTTGAGTTGGCGTTAAGCATTGCCAAGCAATACAGCAGGGTTCAGACTGAAGACGTTGATCTGGTGTTGACCGACCCTTTGGCAAACAAGCTGTCAAATAGCACTGAAACCGCATTGGTCCGCTTGTTTCCAATCGCGTGATTTATTTGTCAGGGTCCAGCCTCTGGTCAGGTGAGACCCTGCCATAGGATTCCAAGAAATAATGCCGAACGAAGATGACTTCTCTTCGAGATTATGACCGTCTAGGGGGTAACAGAAAAAAACGGCCTGTTGGCGTTGGGACACAAAAGCAAACAACCCAAGAGTCTCCTCTAATAAAGCAATATAAGCTGACTCGCTAATTTCGTCTTTTATATTCTGGTGGCCAAGTTTCCTAAAACCCCGGCCATTCTTAGGCTGGGTTTATGAGATTTCCTAAATATCCATGCCACTTCTCAAAATTGTATACGTGACCTATCGATAATAGATTTGCACAACTGTGTGCATTCGTAGAGCGTTCTAAGGCGTGACTATACTTCAGTTACACAGCTTGACAAGTATCAAACAAATGCTTTCCAGGGAGTTCAATAACTCTACCGGTATAAGATTTCCATAAAACATGAGTGTAATCTCTTTTTACCGGTGCCATCAAACCCATACATCTCGCAATTATTCCGTTTTTTGTCGAGAGCAAAAGCTTTTTAAAACATCATTACGATCAGTTTCGTATCAAAGTGTGACTGGTTTGCCGATGTAATCGCAGCACTGCCAGTTAGAGCGGCGTTCAGATTGCCTACTCAACATACACTTATGGTGTTCAGAGAAGGAAGTCTGCTTCAAATAAACTTGATGCTGTAGGGAATTCTTCAATACAATGGCTTATTTGCGTATGGGTTTGCTGTGGATGTGAAATATTCACATTGGTTGTAGTGCTATGCCACTGTCGGACAAACTTGTTTACTGTCACGCAAACAGAAAACAATCTCTCTCCGGAGCTAAAAGGGCCTCTCTCTTCCACTATCTTCCACCATCAAAAGTCACCTATAAGGATCATAAAAACCATGAGCCTATGAGCAATGCTTTTCACCTTCGAGTCGTCAAGGCTAACCTACAATCATAGACATCCTTGAAGCCTCCGACACTAGTTGTCTTCGCCCCCTGAAATCCGATCGATGCAAACCATGGACTGCAGAGTTGATCGATCTGACGGGCGAGTCGGTTATTACTTCGTCCACCAGAAACAGAAGACGGTGGTAACAAACACAACCCCCAAGCGGATCATCGACCTGCAGAGGAAAGCCCCATTTACAGCACCTCGCTGCCAGCATTTATCTGCCTCCTATAGTTTGGAGTCAAATCTTCGTTAAAGATTGCGGTGGTCGATTCGACTCGTCAAGATATAGCCTCAGGTTATATTAATCATAGGCTCAAAGAAAAAAGAGAGCTCCAAACATGATCGTGGCGGAATGGTCTTTATCGTCGTTTGACGAGTCTGCACTCCGAAAAGCTTTGTTCGCGGAAGGGTACAACCCCGAGGATATCTTACCACCACCAAGCAACTAGGTGTTGCCATTGAACTGAATGAGAGCCACGGAGCCAGCGCTGCCTTTATTCTCACTCGGATACGTTTGCTCATTATCAGCGCCCTTGCATCTTGTCTGCCAGTGGCATGACGCGCTCATCGACACATTTATGTTTTATGACATTTTAACCACCTGACAGAGGAAACTGTTCGAAGGCGCCGTTACTTTCCGGCAGATGAATCTGTTTCTAGGCTTTTCGAATCCAGATGGAGTTACCAAGAGGTTCTGTCTACCAGAACGAGGCGGCCTCGGCACAAACTAACAGAAGAAGAAAGAGCAGCAGCTCTTTCAAACTGCTTAGATTGCGGCAAGCCTCGGCATCCAAGACTTTCTCGATGCTATAGTTACCGACAGCGTAGAAAAAAGGGTGGCTGCATGGACTGCGGCGCCGAGACTTACAAAAGGCAACTGCGATGTCATCCGATAGTCGTCACAACTCTGTGCAGCGAGCGAAAGCCCAAATGAAGAGACCTGGGAAGAAATGCCTCGACTGCGGTGGTCTGCCTTTCGGAAACAAACTCAGGTGTCAATTGTGCTTCGATAAGGAACAGAGGGAGAGGAACGCACGCAAACGCGAAGCCGGCCGTCAAGAATGGCTCAGGAAGAAACGTGGGGGGCTAGAGCCCCCTAAGCCGGTTCGTGCTGCTGTTGTTGAGAACAAAACATGCAAAACTCCGAATTGAGAGATCATTCTACCGCCCTTGGCCAAACTTCCTAACGCACGATGCAAGTATTGTGATATATACCCACGCAAATATTCAGGTCAAGCGAAGCCACGACAGTTGTTAGAGGAGACCTTGGTCCTATTCGAGAAGAGCAAATAGATCTATTCCGAGCGGAAATGTAACAACCCTCTTGCGGCGTTATCTAACCAGCGGGCTCGGAAATCTCAGGTGGCGGGTGCCTAAGACGCTGGTCTTTATTTCAGGACTGGTAGTCAGGACAGAGAACTTGACAGCAAGGCAAGATGACAACTCACAAGAAAGCTAGACATCATTGTGAAATCGTGGTTTTGGCGGTTCTCGGAATGATCTGGCATTATTCTCGATGTAGGCGTGGAATGCATGTTGAAGAAGGAACTTGGGTTATGAGAATATGCGGCAGCTTCTGTGTCCCTTGGTGCATGAAGTTCCATCAAGTTCTAACCCGCTCATGGTTACAAACGTATATCTCCAGTATTGTAACTTGGTAGAGTGACAAGATCAAGGCAAATTCCCACATATCTTCTAGTCTACTTCTATAGGTCAAGTTGAGTGTAACTTTTAGATTATAGGAATCACAAAACGCTAGAGTTTGCCAAAGCTGAACGTTGAACCGCCCTAGTGAACAACTCCATGTCTAATAAGAGTGTTGTGACGGGTTTGTTTCCTGAACATGTCTTGGTTGCATGAGATGAACTCTTGAACTTTCGCACAAAACCACTGTCCTAAGAGTTGAAGTGTACATAGAATCACCAGTGACTTGGTCATATAGTAGGTAACTATCGTTACTGATACAAGTCAAGGGGGTATGTGACCTTGCTGTGCGGCTGTCAGTAACATCTCAAAAGCATATGCAGTCCTAGACTCTAGGACCGCCATAGAAGTGACGCAGTTGTCTTTCTGGTCGGTATGCATAGGTGTCTCTGTTCTTGTGCTATTTAGTCTTGACAAACATATATAAAGCATCGCAAACATTCGTTAACTGGGAATCTTTATTAGACCTGTCTGTATGAGTATTCCAATGTATCCCACGATAACGCTTCATCCTTTAACAGCAGCTCCTATACCACTAGCTTATCACATTGCGTTTGAAAATATAATTCAAGCTTTCAATATAACGAATAGCTACGGAGAATTGCAGATACAACTAAGTCTAAGTATCTGGTATATTCACCATATCACTCCGCCCTTCCGTTACTTCCTCACTCTCTCTTGGCTGAGTACGTTTTCGCTAGATCGGTGTTAGTTTGCACCCTGACTCTATCTATCAAGGCCATCCCTGCATATCATCTGCAGGATGTGAGGCTCACTTTCTCTCAGCTAATATACTTGAAACTCCTCGTTACTATTTTTATGACTATTTGGTGAGTATCACTCTCAACGTCACACACCAAGGGTCCAGAATGGCATTTCCGCTGCAGGTACAGACCACCTTTTAATATATAGCTAATATACGGCTTATGGCATGGCTCTTCGAGTGTGGTCTTGCACTCGATATCCTTTTCTGGGTAGAACTTGATTGGTCTAATAATAGTTGCTCGTTGTTTCTACGACTATGTCGCTCAAATTCTCAGCTTGTATACCGAGTCAGACTTATGCCAAGGGATCTTCTTGAACGGGTTGTTTTGCATTCGCAGTGACCTCATGCAATACACGGTTTCACCACACAGAATTGATGTGTCTACTGCTGCTAATGTGACATCTGGCGCAGTGTTAGACGTTACATCGAACCATCAACCACAGAAAGACCACTCAGATGCCACGACACATTCGTATGTGAACACTTTGGATAACTTGCGGACTTCTGGTCATACTCCCATCATGATTTCACATATGCAGATAGGTAGGCATGAGATATAGAAAGTAGGAAAAGCCGCTATATTCGCTACCCTATACCTAGTATGCTGAAGTTCGACATCAGTCGACACAATTAGCCCACTTATCGACAGAAAGTTTGATTAGTTTTCCTTATTGTTGGAATGCCTGTTCATCTGTTATGTTGAACTAACGTTTCATATCTTGCCTAGGTGCTGCACTTTGTCTCAATATCCTTGACTGCTTGGCGACTCAGAATTAACAACATATTGTAGACTACGTACTGAATAAGCAAACAGACCCCATGCCTTTTGCGAGTCCTCAAGAACTGGCGAGAAAATCGGAGAAATATAATAGGCAACTTCTAGAAGATAAGAGGATTTGCCTCCCAAGCGTCACCATTACACGTGTCAACCTTAGAAGCAGTCACACGGGTTTAAGTGAAGCATCTCTGCCGCACCAGAAGAGCTGGAGTGTGACGCACAGCCACAAGCCAACGACGTGTAATCCGCTACGCCACATGAGAGCATGACCTAGATCTTCAAAAAGATCTTCATCTTGTCTTTTCTTCGGGGTAGAGCGCAGAAGCAAGGAGAATACAATGCAGATGTGGTGTTGAAAACCGGGCCTGAAACAAGCTTGAAGCACCAATTGCAGTCACGAGCTACGCCTTATTCCAAGAGTCAATGAAGCAAATCTGTCGTGATCCTGAAACAAAGCAGGGTATTGCTGGTGTCGGCTGCACCGAAGATCAAATCGAGTGCTGTTCAAGGATTATCTGTACGCTGATGTCAAAAGGCTGGGTCCCGAGAATCTTGGATTTCAGCCTGGAAAGATGGTGGGAATAATCAAAAGCAAGAAATACATAGATTTAGAACCTGGTTAGAGCCGGCCACAGTCGCGACGTGGCTGGTGCTGTATGTAGATCTGGAAGCTAGAGGCTGTGGCCACTCGCTATGGATACAATTCGGATCTGATTTATTAGTCGCAACCAAAAGGAAATTGCAAGCATTGGCTTTGTCTCAATCAACCACACACACACACACTTCTTGGTCGGGTGTGGCGGGTAAAATGATGATTCTCCTGGCTAATCGAGCTTCCAAGTTTGGCGACCTGCTCATGATTAGTCCAGACCTGATCTTGAGTGATACGTGGGACGTGGTATAGCTGGCTGGGTCAAGGGCATGTCATAGGTAGTATTAAATGGTCACATATTGGACAGGGACCTGTTGAATATCTTCAGAAACCAAAGGGCCATGATCAACGTCTATATTCATTCGTTCTCTGAAGAATTGAAGAGACGAAAAGGGAGGCAGCTTGTTCGACATCAACAATCACGCAAGCGACGCAAAAGAAGATCGCCGAGCATTGAACGCAGAGCGCCTTTGATGTAAGTGCCAAGAGTGCAATTTGCTTTAGACCGCAATTGGTCGAGTGAAACGAAACGGCTGCACTAGGATAGACCGGTCTCTCATCATCCTCCCAGTGCGTCTAGCGTCCAGACAGACAGACACTCAAGTGCGGGCAGGATATTCAGTCAATTATCAAATGGGAAACACTGATGATGAGGAAAATGACAAGATATAAGATTGAAGGAACTAAAGAATAAGAAATATACATATGGATAAACTCTATCGAATCGAATCAAATCAAATCGTGTGGTGGCTGAATTCAATTGCATTGTTATGGATGTACATACTCCGTACTGACATCCCCCACATGGTTTGGTGACTTGCATATTGTTTTTTTCTCTCCTTCTCACGGGCTGTCTTGGCTGGAAGAAGCCGTTAAATGTGACGTTGGTTGATGAAAGTGGCAGGCCTGGCGATTATGCACCGATACGAGGGAGAAGCAATCTGACAAACAAAGCAATACCTAAACAATCTTTCGCCATCTCAAGACTCGATACCCGAGACCCGAATCCTCTCTCCCTCTTTTCATCCCTATCACTGAGGGGATTCGATAGTTTAACGACATGATGCCATATTCACCCTTGGACTCTTTCCCCCCTCAGACAGACCATTGAATACAGTAATTATCATAGCTTTTAGTGTATCTGCCGAAGAATATTAACGATAGAGTCTCATGCTTGCAATAGCAATCTCACTGAACACCCCCGGTCTCATCAAGCGTGGTCCATCGTAATTTGATGCTCCGAACCAATCATCACCTACAAATCTGTTGACGTTCGAGTTTCAATCCGCTGAAGTAACCACTCAGCGACCTCTCAGAGAGCATGATATGCCCCCGGCAGGTACCTGCGTTTTAGCTTACCGGGGGTGATGATGGGAAAGCAACTCGGTGGGACTGGAAGTTGATGCTCGTGGGGCCACTTGCCCAAACAACACAGCATGCATCACATCAAGGTTGACGCGGGCCAAGGCAACCGACGGGGACAAATTGGAAGTTGCCATCCAATTCGACCCTGCCAGCACCTGCCTCGCTTTGTTCCTTGCGCTGATTTGGCTTAGACTGCGCTAAACTGTGATGCGACCCTGGGAGCTGCCCTGAAATGGCCCTTGGGGCCGTAACTTAGCCCGGGCGTCCACTCCTCCATCCGTTCCCGCTGAGACCAGGCTAGGTAGGCCACCAAAAACCTGCTAGAGGTCCGCTGGGCTGTTTTAATCTTATATTGGCCCGTTTCGCCTCTTTTTTCGCGTGCGCGCATGGAAGTCCAGCTTTTTCTGTAATATCCTGTCCTGTCCAGTCCTGTCCAATCTTGCTGCCCGCCATCGCAACGACCTGCTTAGATCTTGCATCACCTTTTTATCCCCTCTATAATAATACATCCGTTTCTATTTCCCAAGATTTGGTTTGTCGCAAATCTGCTACAGTGCATTCTTAACAGAGGAGCTGTCTGGACACACCGCGAAATTACAGCTTGTCGTTCCACCAGCCACCGCAGCCCCCGTCCTAGCAACGACACCGTCAATCCAAGCCAAGCAAGTTCAACCACCGCTCGATTTACCTCAACTCGACAAGGGGTCGGGAAAATCCTCATTTCTCTTTTTTTCCCTGTTTCTACTTTACATCTTCACATACGAAAACTTGACGAATTCTTCTACGATACCGCTTTCCTTTGTCCCATCGCCTCCGTCGTCGTCGCGTTACTCGGTCGACTCCAAACAGCTCTACCTCAACCCTACCAACCGTCCTCTCCCCAATTGTGGTTGCTAGTGGATGCACCCCCTTTGATCGAGGAGTTTCGCATCCGCAATCACAATGGGGTCTACCGAATTTGGAAATTTTCATGTACGCCCTCGATTATCCGTCGTTCAACGACATTGAGCTCAAATTCTAACTCCAATGTGCTACAGGACTTTTGCAGAGATTCTACTCTCCCAGTTTGCAATGTACGTTAAAATTACCTGATCTACGCCATTAATCGTCATGGTGGAGTGGAGCTGAAAAACAATGGGGACCTTTACTGATCGTCAATAGCTTCTGTCTCCGAACCACGACCAGAATGGTGAATGGGGAGGATGTGAGCTCACGGGTATCTCTCTGAGCGGGGGACGACATCTCGGAAACTTGGGTTCCATTATCCTTGCTGGCATTGCCATTGCCACTGCTGGCTTTCTCCTGCTCCGGTCAGAGAAGAAGCGAGCAGCTGTTGGTCGAAGGGAGATGCAATTGTTTCTTCTTGGCTACATCATCATCAGCATATGCGAGATCTTTTCCGTCGGCGAGTTTCCTTTGAACGGAACTGTTAGAGTTGTAGGTTTCCAGCTTAACCAACGTCTGCCGAATCATGTACTGACATTATCAGGCTTTCTCCGCTATCCACATCGGCATGATTATTGCCACATGCTGGATTCTAATGCTTAATGCCGTGGTAGGCTACCAGATCATCGACGACGGCACCGCCCTATCGATTGCGCTCATTGTCATCTCGGCTGCTGTCCTGCTTGTTGGAACTGGTTATATCGCCCTCGACACTGGCCTCTCATGGACTGGCTACTGGGATTCGAGCTACGATGGTCCTAACAACCGAAACATCGCCCTTTACGTCCTTTACCAGCTTGTTCCTCTCATCTTTCTCGTCGCCTACTTTGTCCTCGAGGCCATCCTTGTCATTCGAATTCTCGGCGAGACGCGTCCCATGATTTACCTTGTCGCCGCCGCGCTCCTTTTTGCTATCGGACAAGTTTTCAACTACGCCGTCAGCAAGTACATCTGCGACGGCACAAGCGGAAAGATCGATGGCTCTCTTTTCCAAACACTCTTCACCCTACTTTCAGTTGTCATGATCTGGGTCTTCTGGTCCAGCATTACCGAGGACGACTGGCCGATGCCTGTTACCAACACCTACCCTTAATGATATCAACATTGTTGCGGGTTTTGTTCTTGGGACGGCGTTTGGCGGCGTACTTCTTTTTTGGTTTCGATATCCCTCCTTACACTCGACGGCCCCAGCTCACGGTCGAACGACATACACACGTTACGAACATGAATTTTTGCTTGAAGTTTTTAAAATGAGGATGGTACTCTTTTGAGTTTATGGGGGGCTTGAACGTATCAAATGCGATGCAATGGGGATGCGATAGAACGACGGATGATTGGGTACTTTGCATGAAAGGCGGCCTGCACGCGATTATTGTTAGGTTTGCGAGAGGAGGAACTTTGTCCAGCTTTGCCAATGGGATTTATTGGTCGAGATTACTGCTGGATTATGTCTTTTTTTTTATTTATTTTTTACATGCTATCATGGGAGGATTTAGTCCCTTTTGGCTTGTATATAGTAGTGATTAGTTTTAGTTATACCCTGATGAGCGACTAATGCATACGAAAATCGAAGTTAGATTCGGTTAATTAAGTAACAATTCTTTATACATATCACGCATTTCTCAAATATTATCTGTGATATCATTAACGAATTCTCTGAATCACTGATTCGCTATCGAATAAGAAGAACTTGATAAAGAACAAACTCAATACACCAGAATGCACCTATCAATTAAAAGGTCCAGGATTATGATTATGTTCTCATTAGCTTTCCTCGAACAGACAGACAGCTTCCTACTAGTAGTATTGAGTCGTATCTTCTGTTGACTTACAACTTGACCAGTCCCAAGTCAAGCTTGTTTTTGTGCATGCGCCATTGGCTGGGCGATCAACTCTAAAAGATTCGGAAGTGGATCTGCTACGGCAAGGCTGTGCAACCTTCTCAGCCTTGTACACTTAATTCCGTCACCACCATCACACACGATTGTCATTGTTCCTTTCCATTCCATCTTGTCCCTCTTTTTTCTCCCAACAAAGTACACCTAAATTATACGCGATCATGGCCGATTCCGATGGTGAATATGTTGGCGACATGTCGGACGACGACCTTATGGACCATCGCGTCACCAACGACGACCCCCAAGCGCCAAAAGGCAAATCCTCGAAATCGAGAAAAGGCGACTCAGCTAGAGCTTGGGAAGTCTCGAAACGAACTTGGGAGACGAATCTACCAGAGGAGGACCAAGATGGCGTCCTGAGCCTCAATGTGCTCGAGGCTGAGAAGCGAAAGCGATTACTACGCGATACAACGCCGCTGCAGAGAGGAATCATTCGACACATGGTGCTTGTGCTGGACATGTCGTTTGCTATGACGGAAAAGGATCTTCTACCGACGAGATACCGTCTGACACTGAGCTATGCGGCTGCTTTTGTACGGGAGTTCTTTGAGCAGAACCCTATTTCGCAGCTGGGCATTATTGGCATGCGCGACGGTGTTGCTGTCAGAATCAGCGACGTGGGAGGAAATCCGGCAGAACATTTGGATAAGTTGAAGGGTTTGGAGAGTCAAGATCCTCAGGGAAACCCAAGTTTGCAGAACGCTCTCGAAATGTGTCGAGGAGCTCTATTGTGAGTCCGATACTGCAAGCATCGTGGAAAGATCATCAAGCTAACGAACCACAGCCATGCGCCCTCCCACGGTACGCGAGAAGTCCTCATTATCTACGGCGCACTATTATCGAGTGATCCTGGCGATATCCACGAGACCATCGGCAACCTTATCACAGACCGAATACGCGTTTCCATCGTCGGATTGTCCGCCCATCTAGCCATCTGCGCAGACCTGTGCTCACGAACGAATGCCGGCGATGAGTCCCAATACAATATCGCAATGGACGAGGTTCACTTCCGCGAACTCTTCCTCGCAGCCACCACGCCCCCCGTGACGCGCACGGTTGAGCAGAGCACAGCCAGCCTACTTATGATGGGCTTCCCATCTCGGACGCTTGTTCCGAACGGGACGACAAGTTACTGCGCCTGCCACAATCGGCCTTGCCGCGAGGGGTATCTTTGCACCCGTTGCGGCGCTCGCGTGTGCCGTATCCCCGCTGAATGTCCATCGTGTGATCTTACGCTCATTCTGTCGACGCATCTGGCCCGATCATATCACCATTTATTTCCGCTACGGAACTGGGTCGAAGTACCTTGGGCCAAAGCCACCACCTCAGCAGCCTGCTTCTCATGCCTTGCGCCTTTCCCCGAAGTACCAAAGAACAAAGGGTTGGATAAGCCCAAGGAAGACAGTGGCGTGCCAAAGACAGCTAAAGGTGTTAGCGAAAGCGGCCGCTACGCATGCGAGGTTTGCGGGCAGCATTTCTGTATCGATTGTGATGTCTTTGCCCATGAGGTTGTCCACAACTGTCCAGGTTGCCAGAGTTTAGTGTTAAAGACTGATGGTGCCGCCGCCTCGGGTGAACCGAATGGTACGGCGCATACTAACGGCGATGTTGCCATGACATGAGGTTTGTAGAACGGTTATTTATGTCAAGGTGTCAGAGGGGGACAATCTTTATACCCGGGAATGAATCAAATAATTGGGGAGTTTTCATGTAACAACAGCTTATCGCGAATGAGCATCATCGTCACGGCCACACAGGCGGCGCACAAGGGGCATTAAAATTATTGTCAAGTTTTCAGTTTCATTTCAGTCTAAATAGTCCTGAAGGCAAAAGGCCTGGCAGGCATCGGTGTATCTGGATCAAGCATCGCAATGAACGTCATGCTATATCGTAAACTCGTCTCATGCTTCAACGTAATTTTGGTTCCTCTTGTATCCTCCTCTGCAAATGTTTACTAGGTTGGGTTTGCATATGATGTGCAAATAATACTGCTATTCCCGCAGTTATGCGTGGAATGTAAAGGGCCGGTCGTTTACAAGTTGCCACGCTCAGCTTGCTCACGCTCAATGGCCTCGAACAAACTCTTGAAGTTGCCAGCGCCGAAACCATCGAATTCCTCGCGCTGGATGATCTCAATGAAGACCGTGGGTCGGTCCATGAGAGGCTTGGTGAAGAGTTGTAGCAGATAGCCACCCTCATCGTAGTCGATCAGGATGTTGAGGCGCTCAAGAGTCTCAAACTCTTCCTTGAGCTCCCAGTTGCGACGCTCAGTCTTGAGGCGGTGGCGCATGTTGGTGTAATATGTTGAGGGGACATCGATGAACTCGACACCACGAGCACGGAGGGCTGAGACCGCAGTGATGATGTCAGGGGTAAGAAGGGCGATGTGCTGAACACCGGGACCAGAGTTGAAGATGACATATTCCTCAATCTGGGACTTCTTCTTGCCCATAGCAGGCTCGTTGATGGGCATCTTGACAACGTTGTTGGGAGAAGCCATGACGACGGAGCTCAAAGCCGAGAACTCGGTGCAGATCTGAGAGTCATCCACAGACCAGAAGCGGTGGAAAGAGAGGCACTGCTCGTAGAAGGCACAGGCCGAGTCCATCTCGTTCCAGGACTGGTTTCCGACACAGTGGTCGATACGGGCCAGAGGAACTTCAGGAAGAGCTACTGTAGCAGTATGCTTCTTCCAAGTACGGTAACCGGGAAGGAAAGGGCCGGTGTAGTTCTGTCGGGAGATAAGAGTATGGGTGGTGTCACCATATGTGCAGATGACGGCTGTAGAGACGGAGCCATGCTCCTTGTCCTTGCTGACCTTGGGGTCTTGGACAGCGATGGCGCCCTCCTGGACAGCCTTGTGGTAAACTCCCTCAACGTTCTCGACCTCAAAGGCAACATCCTTCACGGCATCACCATGGCGTTCGAGATGAGCATACATCTCTTTTAGGAGCTTTCGGTCGGACTTGGAGATGGGCTCATCGTCAGGGAAGTGAGCTTCAGATCGCAGAGGCGAGGTAAAGACAAAGCGAACGCTGTTGTTCTCAATCACATATGAGGCAAAGTATCGGCTTCCAGTCTCGAGGCCTTTGTAGGCGATGGGCTTGAAGCCAAAGAGGTTGGTGTAATAGGAGGCAGCCTGCTTGGCATTGCCAACCCACCAGGTTATGTGGTCATATCCGGTGAAGTTGGGGGGCGGCTGAACCGCAAAGGTGTTGTCTGCTTGATCGAGGGAAGAAGCAATAGGAACAGTAGTAGGCTGGACGGCCTGCTGGGGAGGCGAGTTGGTGATGGCAGAAGGGGACATTGACACACAGACGGTTTGATGGGGGTCTTTGATATCAAAATAGAGTAAACGTTTGTTTGAGGCTTGAAGTTGAAGTCAAAATACTTATATGTGGTGGCGGCTTCGAGAAGCTTTGTAGGCTGAACTGTGAATGTGTTGATGATAATTAGGAACAAGATGGGGGAGTCCAGACATATATGTAAGAAATCCTGATCTTGATTCAAGTCCGGCTTAACCTTCGAAGCAACAGGTATTTGCTATATTCTTTGTCATATTTGACGGAACGCCTCCGCCTGGAGAAGGCATTGTGCGGCCCAAGACACCTTCCAAGATGAGCAGGAGATAGCTCGATACCAGCCAGATCCATCGGAAACATCCTCGTTGGCTCTTCAGTATCAATAACACTGAGAGCCAATGGCAATCGCGGTGTAAGAAAGCAAAGCCATGCCCGTCATTGCAGGCTCAAGGGTCACGCGCGGGGCTTCCGCGTCAGACAGCGGCCTGACTGATATCATCGAGGAGCCAAGATACCCCAATTGATCGATCTCATGGGCGGTAGTGCCGAAGGTAGTTGTTGAAGGTTGTGAGGTTATCACTGCGGAACCTTCCGCCGGTATCCCGCTGCGGCGCCAACCGCACCAAGCCGAGTTGGGCCGATTACTGCCATAGACATCAACGCGGGTTAACGACCATGACCTGGCGGCATATCATATGAAGGACTGCGGAACTGTAAGCAACATGTCGGCCGAAGCATCCATCCTTGCGATTACAATATCCCTAACCGGTGATGTGGAGGTCGGCCGCGTGGTATTGAGCCTCCCGCTAAAGCCGAGACGCCAACTATGGCAGGTCGGCTTACAACAAGTCTAATATCAGAAATGATATTTAGAACGCCTGCCAGCCTTTTCAACCGCCATCCCCGTTACTTCATCACATCGCAACACGTTTCCGAGCATTGCCGAATTGAAGCTTTTTTGAAAGTAAGCTGGATTGATTGATTGCATCCTGTATCGAATATTTCAGGTGAAGGCTACCTGTCTGTTAATCCTTACCTTGTCTTATCGGCCAAATCGTTATTCAACAAGGGTAAAGATGACTTCTGTGAGCTTGAGCAAACACGACATCAATATCCTTGAGAAAATCAAGGATCCCGAGTCCAACCCATATGCCGGCATCGTCCTTGACTCTTCACTACCCCGTGACCCGAACATCACAGATGCCAGTGTGTACGAACGGGTGGTCGAAAAAGAGCGCGAGATCATCCGTTCTATTCAGAGCCTTGAGGCCCAGCTTAAGAGCCTCTCAGCTGGAGAAGTTAAAGACGTCGCCGTCAAAGGCTATCAACAAAGCCTTTCAGCAGTCGAGGGTATGATTTCTGAGTACCCCAACTACGCCAGCGCCAGAAACAACCGCGTCCAGATCCTGAGGCGATTATATGGCGATGCCATGCTGTTATCCGACAGCAAGGATACTTCTATGCCTTTGATCGAAAACCCCGATCAGGCTGAAAGAAAAAAGGCTGTTACTACAGCCCTGGAGGATATGAAAGTCTCAATTACCCTGCTTTCCCCGCAATCAACAACAACACCTATTTCCCCACAGGTTGCGCGCACTCTTTCAATGGCCCACACCCAACGGGCTGCATTATATCTCAAGACAGCCAGGTTATTGCCGACTCGTGCCTTGGATATTGACGGGGCCCTCGATGAATCAAGATGGGAAAGGCTCGACTTTGAGGAAGCTGCATCTCGGGACCTTGCATTTGGAGGACGATATGGTAACCCTATTGCAAAAGGCTTGGCTGTTAGTGTCAACCCGACAGCCAAGCTTTGCGGGCAAATTGTGCGAGAAGCAATGAAGAAGGAATACGGTCCATCGTTTGGCGATTAGAATGTATATATAAAATAAGATCTGACATTCCAGCGATAAAAAGGAATATGACACCAAGTTGTACAGAGAGATATGGTGAAAGAAACAACAACCAAGCGGCTGGAGGGAGACCAGTTGAATCAAGAAGACTTGACAGCGAGTCCTACTCGTCTAAATGGATAATTAGCTTCTAGGTCAACCAAACAAGTGATGAATTATGGTATTACCGTCGCGCAGCTTCAATAGTCTGTTGAGTTGTTCGACCTTTATCCTTCTCTTCACGATTGATCCTGGTAGCAGCCGCTGAGAGGCCAATCAGAACACCGAAAATCGGGTCTGCAACGCGAGAGATGATATATGCTGGAGCAGCGGGCATTTTGAATTGACTATTATGTATAAGTTTACAGAATTGGGTTAGATGAGAAGCTTCTCTAGAGCTCACTTTGCCTATCATTAAAGACAATGTACGCTGACAGGCTAAGTTCGTACGTATTAGGTAAGCCAGCATATCGATTGATTTTAGGTGAGGGCAGAACCAAGCCCACAAAAATAGAAGGTACCGTCATGTGACTTACCGGGCGCACTTTCCACTTTCCCACATTTACCAAAAATATTTTTGCACGCACTCGACTTTACGTTAACTCGCATCTTCACTAACCAGCAGTCAACACACCACCGGAAAGATGAAGTTCCTCAAGGTCGGCCGAGTCGCCATCATCACCCGCGGCAGATACGCCGGAAAGAAGGTACGACGCCCGCGACAAATTCGTGCTGCCATTGCATCTCCCGAGTTCTGCGCCATCCGATCAAGTTAGGGTTGGGGGGAGAAGAGACAGGAACAAAAACACGCCTTTGGTGTTTTATGTATACGGACGACTATTTGGAGGCGCAGAACAGAGGACGAACGACATACTGGGACACGATTTCACATTTTATTTTCGTTCACAAGGAACATTGATTGCTGACTCTTTGCTTTACAGGTTGTCATCATCCAGCCTGTTGACAACGGCAACAAGCCTCACCCTTTCGGCCACGCCCTGGTTGCCGGCATTGAGCGATACCCCTCCAAGATCACCCGCCGTATGTCCAAGACCCGCCAGGAGAAGCGAAACAAGATCAAGCCCTTCATCAAGGTCATCAACTACAACCACTTGATGCCCACTCGCTACACTCTCGAGCTCGAGGGTCTTAAGGGTGCCGTCTCCAACGACACCTTCAAGGAGGTTTCCCAGCGCGAGGACGCCAAGAAGACTGTCAAGAAGGTGCTTGAGGAGCGATACACCAGCGGCAAGAACCGATGGTTCTTCACCCCTCTCAGTACGTTATACCACCCTTGTGCCATTGGCACTCAGGTAGAGCTGGGCACAGCCACTGGCCTGCCGAGTGCTCATGGACACAATTTTTGTCTGCGGGGCATGTGCTAATCATTGTCTACAGAGTTTTAAAAAGGAATCGTTTCTCCATCACGGTTAGGGAGTTGGCGGGATGTAAAGAGCATCGATGGCATTAAGGAACCCCGGTTTTTATGGGCTCAATATGAAGTTTCTTAAAACAAGATCAGATCTCTACTTTGCCGCGTGATTGTAGCGTCAATATACAACGCGGATCGGACGGACGTGTTGTCCCGACCGAAGGATACCACCGGTGGAATTCAATGAACTGCTGTCATCTATGAGGTGTTGAATAGACCTTGAGGACTCTTCTTTGACGGTTGAATGTCTACGAGGTACATGAATCCATAAAATGAATCGAATTACCGTCAAAGTAACATATTCCAAACGCAAAATCGGGTGCATGAAATTCAAAACGAACGAGGCGAGAAAAGACTAAAAGTGAACTTTTGATATGGTAGGTTTTCTTTGTTACCCGTTTCGTTTCTACATGTCTATGGCCAAACGCCGTCTAGAGTTACACATCAATTAGACCATTCGTGATACGGTTCATGCATGCGACCGCTACCTCGCGCTCTGCGCCCAGCTCTATGGCTTTACACATCATAATACCACCCAGCCATCCTCAGTCAAACAGAATATTTCAAAAAGTCTCCAATCCGCAGAAAAAAGCGCGCCTAGTCAACCCGACCATGGACGCGTTCAAACCAAGTGAAAGACTCGGTTGGCGTAATACATAAGGAAATAATGGATATAGAAAAGAGGTTCCTTAGATCGCCGTTCGCCCCGTAAAGTAAACGTCAGGGTCTTGTATCCCATTAGTAGCGTATATCAGAGAGCTCTAAACGTGCTGAGCATCGTTGATGCCGAAGCGGTTAGAGACCTCATTGGCTAATGTGGCGGGGTCGACCTCAGAGTAACTGGGAGCAAAGCCACCGAAGAAGGTGAAGATGAGGAAAGCGGTAGCGACAAGGACGGTGACCTTGCGGAGAACAGGCTTGCGAGCACCGAAGTCGGCCCATTGTCGGTTGGCATCAGCAATGTGGCCCTTGATCTGCTCGTATCCGAGCTTGTAGTAGACCATGCCACCGAGAGCAATGGAGTAACCAAAGAACTGGAGAGGAGTAACCTGGGTACCCCAGATCATCATGGAAGCGCCAACCAGGAGAATATCCTTGAGAACACCACAGAGGGTAAGGACGACAGCGGAGGTCTTGCCAATCTAAAACGGATGTTAGTTGGGTTTCTGACAAGTATTCGCCAAGAGGAACTTACGAGGAAAACGACGGAGACGTTAAGCATGAAGGCGCAAAGACCGTTCAGGAAGAAAGTGAACAGACCAACATGGTAGACCTCGGCCATTGTGCAGTTGGGGATCTCCCAGATGAGGGCAACAACACCGTTCATGACAGCGCAAATGGGAGCAAAGTAGTACAGAGAGACAAGAGGGTCCATCTTGTAGTCAGCGGAGCTCAGAAGGCGCTGGACCATGGTGAGTCGGAGAGCCTCAAAGATGATACCACCCATCTGGAACAGCACACCAACGGTCACAAAGTGGATTTCGCCCATGGACGCAATAATGACACCAACAACAATGGCTGAGACATTGAGGAACTGCTTCAGGTTGGGAGCAGAAACACCGAGGATCCAGCCAGAGATGAGTACAGCGACGGGAGTGGTGGCCTTGAGCATCTGGATGAAAGCGACGGAGAGGTAGAGGTACGTCAAGTTTCCACAGATTAAACTCAAGCTGAAGAAGATACCGATAGGAACAACAGCACGGATGTAAACGCGAGCGGTCATCTTGACAGTCTTGCGGCCGTCAAGGTAGGGAGTCCATCGGGCCATAATCTGGGTAATAACGGTCGAGAAAGTCAAGTGGTAAGTTGTAAGGATGACCGGGTAGCCTGAAAGCAGACAAAGTTAGCAAGGGAGCCGCAAATTGATTGACGAGATCGAGGAGCGAACGTACGGAAGTTGAGGGTATCGAGAAGCCATTTGTTGAACAGAATGACGGATGAAGAGAAACCAATCCAGGCGCTGCAAACACCGTTAGCAACAGTCGCATCGCAAAAGTCAATTCGAGAATAAAGGTTACTGACATAACGTAGAAAGTAGGGTGAATAGAAGCGCCAGCGGGCTTTGACTTCTCAAGACCGGGGTTAACCGTAGGAAGAACAGGAGTAGTCGCACGAGGCGTCTCTCCAGAGACGCGAATCTTCTCGTCGGCCGACATTTTGATTAATTATTTATTTGGTGGTGTTTGGAAGAAAATTGGTGGTGGAAGTTGGTTGAGGCTGTCGACGAGAAGTTGTAGATAAGAGACCCCCTTGAAGACAGATTTTAGGGGGGACGCGCAAACGAGCGGACGGACAGCCGAGTCCTTAATGGGATAGAATCGGGAAAGGCGAGGGGTGCTTGATATGCAATTTGGCGGGGCCCAGGCGAGACAAGGTCTCAGAGAAGAGAAAAAAGGCGAGAGAGAGAAAAAAAGGTGAGCTACTGTAGCAAGGGATACAACAGTGCTAATAGTAAGTCGTAAAGCTAGAGAAGGACTGAAGAGAAACAAGATAACAAGAAGTCGTCCCTGGTTCTAGAAAAGAAAGAGGGAAGAAGAGGAAAAAAGGAATTGGGGAGAGGGAGAGGGATGGGTTGAGATGAAGAAGTACTTTAGTTATTCTACTGTCGTTGGTTGGCACGTAAAAGTAATAGTAAAAGGGGAATAGCTAAAGCAACGTTGACTAGATCTCGAAATGGAGGCCAATGCAATGAATGGATGGATCTTGGATCCAGGGGGTGTGGGTTTGCTGTTATTTTGGTGGACGGAAGGCAGTCCAGGCAGGGTGAGGCGCGGCAATTAAAAAAACAATAATGTAAGGGTTTTTTTCCCCTTCTGAAATTGGCATTTTAACGCATATTAGTGGATGAGGCACGACTTAGCACTAAGAACTGATCAGCCAGTTTCTCTCAACACGAGCAAAAGTGGATGTACCTGCTAAGACTGGAGGCGGGCATGGACAGGTACACTGTACAGGTACAGGTACATGTACTACTCCCAGGCCATGTACCACACCAAGCTTGCTTTGACGCGTGTACAGGGGGCAATCATTAGACTTGGGATGCAACTGCAAGGTACTGACTGTGTATCACAGACCGTATCCAACTGTACTGTAACTGGAACAGAAACTGGCTGATACTTCCAGACCGACCTGTTCGTTCAGGGGGGCTTTTCCTTCTCTTTCACTTTGAAGAGTGCGGCTGGGGGGCTAAGCCTGACGAATCATTCTGCCCACGTTGAGTAGATCGCATTTGGTTCCATGTCAGATAAGAATTTGGTTCTTGCACTGTGCTGTGTGCTGACTGTTCTTTGATCTCGACTTGGCTTTGGTGATGACGCCTTTTGGCTTGAAGTTAAAGGGAGGAACGTCTGTGGTTGAATAACAACATGTGAAGATATCATAGACTTTGTTACCATTGCAAGAAACCCAAGACACCGAATAGCCTGATACTAGGATAATCCGTTTTTGATCTCGAGAAAACGTCCAGTACTCTTCAGCGTTATTGCTATATCGACTGCCAGTAGAGATTAGTCAGTATATGCAGACAACATGCAACTTCTTCAACTCCCCGCCTCATCTTGGAGGAAACTTCTACTACCGAAGCCACTTCGAAAACCGACGCTTTCATCACTTGCTTAAGTCGGAATGAATCTAGGTTGCATCTGTATAGGTACCTACAAAGGCAAAGTGAACATGAACAAAAATGTGGCTTGAATAAGCAAAGGACTTGTAGACAGAAGCCTTTTTTTTCGTTGGTATAATCCATAGCTAAAGCCTCTATCAATGTGCTTTATAACTGAAAGGCTTTAAGCATGCATTCCCACGATACTTGACTCTAGCCTCAATGACACAATGCATACTTAACTCAGCTGTACCAGCATGCCTACTCCGTACCTCGCCCTACTATGCCTTTAGCTGCAGTTGCCTGTTAGTGGTAGACATACGACAATCTGCATTCTTGGTTCAGACACTGGCACGAAAGGATCAAGTCTGGCAAAGCCAAGTGCCATATCGCAATTCAGCTTGACCACGGCACCCATAAATCCGGTATAGACAGACCGGTAGAGATACTCAGATCACATAAAAAGTGCCATCAGATCAGAAGTTGAAGCCAGCTTGTCTTGACCTAAACGATCCTATTATCATGACCTGGGACGGTCTCCAGTAAGTTAATCGGTAGATCCTGCTTGGCATCGGAACGTGACTAGAATCCCAACACCATTTTGCCCACATATCTGTAGATCCAAGCGAGAGGTTCAAGAAAAAAGCCCATGTTTCTTCATCATCGCCTTGTGACCCGACCCAGCTTTCCCGAGACTTGGCTTTCAGTTAAGCATTCGCGTCCCGGTTCAAAGACCCATCTATTTCACACTGGCAGATGGTAGAAACACAATGCAGAGAGCCGACTGTACCGAACTGCGCACCGTGAGATCGTCAGAGTACCGGATGTCGCCTCATTACCCATTTAATCAGGTACAAGTACCGGTACTTGCACATGAAAGGGGTCTTTGGGGAAGTCAAACTCGCTCCTTGCGTTACGATCTGGAGAGGACTTTTTTTTTAGTGGATGCAAACTCTATATTCCTGTTTGCTAGGTATAATTACATATGTTGAATTCCTCCTGAAACAAACACGTCCTGGGCCCCTTTTGCATGGTTATCCCTTGACTGCAACGGCAGTGACATCCATGCTATGACGGGCCAAGGCTCAGACTGAACCAAGGTTGGAATTACCACGCGAGGTGCAAGCCTTGCCTTGCAAGCCACCTTTCAGATTTCAGAAACCGACGAGAATTATTTAGCGCCAGGACGATCCCGTTGTTGATCTGCTTCCCTCGTTTCAGAGTACGTACGTGCAATAAGTGCAACTGATGAATGCTGTTAGAGGATTCGAAAATACCCGTGTCCAGTGGAGACGGAGCCTTGCGAAACCACCAGTTAATCCTGAGATATATCTGGGTCCAGTGACGTTTGTTGGTCGAGGGTTACGAAGCCTTATGCGTGGCCCTCATCTCGCGGCTTCAATATCTTGATAGTGGTGGTTTCAAGGTGGATGCCATGAGCCGACGTTGTGGGAACAACAGCCGCGATCATCGCTTGCTTACGGAGACGAGGTCCAAAGGGAGAAAGGAGAGGCGAAGCTTGTTACATCAATGAGTGTCAATTACTGAACTAGTCAAAGTGATAACTCCTATTAGCCTTGGGCCGTTTTTTTCTGGTGTTTATAGCGCTGATAGTTGACACTCTGTCGAAAGAATTACTTCTTCAGCTGCCTACTATAATTGGATCTTCAGTGGATAGTGTTCATATCTTATCAAGATAAAGCTGACTCTGTTGTCTCGTTGCACTCTGGGCACTGTACGGATGCGGCATCCCTCGACTGCGCTTGATCTTCTCCACCCATCCATCCATCTTGTTAATTACCCCTGACATTGCATTTTCCATCTAGAAAACCATCCTTGGCTGTGATTATTCAGAACTTGTCAGATTTGTTCCCAAGCTGACAGTTAGTTACCTAGTCAGTAATCAAGTAGCGGTGGCCAATATTATTATATTTGACTGATTAAACGTTTCAACGGACTCGGAGTGTACGAGACACGGGAGTCCTGGAACACAAGACTGTTTGTTATTGTATCTATGTAACGAGCATCAGCCCGGATCTCAAACGAGGATGATACAGTGCACTACACGACACCCACTCTGAAGTCTGCAGAAGTCTGGAACCCAAAACTCGGATACAAGCATCGAGTTGTGGCGTCTCTAATTAATTTGGTGACAGGCGGGACAGAGATTGGGATCAAGTCTTGGGCCTTATTCGGATTGGCCAAAACAGAAGGCTGACTGGAAGATGTGGTCTATCGTCCAGTCAAAGACACGTTCACTCCAACTGTTATCTTATCTGCCATGGAAGGTAGAATTGCACCTCATCTTAGGAAATTACAGCAAGGCTCTGTGTGGGACCTCGTGCATCAATGAATTATTCGAGTCTATTGAGTGGAATATTGGGAGGCTGGCAGCCAACAGCGTACGTATCAACTTTACCACTGAACAGACGGCTATATAGGCGGTGACTACACAAATGTCTTGGTTCTTCGGATCAGCGAGTTTCAAGTATATTGGAACCGTATCAGATTGACAAAAGGTCAGCCTCATACCTACATACATAGCAATGGATCGGTAAGGCTTCTGGACTCGACGGGTTCTTGGCAGAAGACGAGACGACGGGAGCCACCCAACAGCTGTGGTACTAATTATAAAAGAAGCTAGATGATTTCTCCATCCATGGCACAGTGCCCGTTACACATATAGGCAGGTAGCAAGCGTGTTGAGTGAAAGTTCATGCAATATTCAGACTATTGCATGTAGCAAGTTACGGATGGTATCATACAGAGTATTGCCATGGTTGGACATTTGAGTACTCTTCTCACCCCAAGAAGTAGACTCTGCCACCACTGACTCTGTGTTCCGGGTTAAGGTTGAAACTTACCGTACCTTAGGGTAGGGTAATGCTGAAATTGACTCAAACAACGTCCGTCTACTTAGACTAGTCAATAGAACTACACGACAACTATTGAGTTCAAATGCAGTTGTGTACATGCCCTAAACAGGTCTTTGGCTGAGCTGAGAAAGACCCCTTTTTCCACGCCTCAAAGTCTCTATTATACCATCACTCTGACTCTGATTGTCCTTCAACACCACAAATCCATCACATCAAGATCATCCAATCCCGTATAAGAATAAGCCTGGGCCACGGGCAACCTACAGTCTACAGCCCACCACCCACGTTCGCCTGCCCGCCGCAGTCCAGGGGTCGGGTGGGTGGATCCAGCCCCAGTCAGGTAGGTCCCCCCTCCCCTCCCTTAGTCTAGGGGCTCCAAAATAATTTTAGCCCCGCCATCCGTTAAGTTACCTTACCGTCTCTCCTTTTCTGCCACCCGCTCTCCTGAAGCCACCTCACTTCTGCAATCCATCGCGGTTAATATCTACAGCTACCACGGTGCTTTGATCTTCTCGCTGTCTTCTCATTGTTCTGTACAGCTTCTTCTCTTTCCAGTCGCTCCATTGTTGTCAGCGTCTGCGCATTTGTCTTCCTCTTGCGCTCTTCCCCATATCCACTTCAGCTTCAATCTAATACCCCCACCATGGCCGATACGTGAGTTGCTCCTCCGCCCGTCGTTGCGATTGATCGATGCCAACGCTCGCTGCGATATGCTTTCTGTTGCTCAACAAAGTTTACTAACGTTTCTGCTTCCTCAGTAACGTCGATGTCCTCGTTATTGGCATGGGACCTACTGGTCTCGGTGCTGCCAAGCGTCTCAACCACATTGTATGCCCTCACCGCCACCTCCAACAAGAGGCAAGAATCTTGACTGACGATATATACAGAACGGCCCTTCATGGCTGATTGTCGACTCTTCTGACAAGGCTGGTGGTCTTGCCAGTACTGACACCACTCCCGAGGGTTTCGTAAGTTGCTACCGTTGAATCTTGACACCGAAAACCTTGTTGCTAACCTGCTATTTTTCTAGCTCTACGATGTCGGTGGCCACGTTATCTTCTCTCACTACAAGTACTTCGACGACTGCATCGACGAGGCTCTCCCCAAGGACGATGACTGGTACACCCACCAGCGAATCTCCTACGTTCGCTACAAGGGCCTCTGGGTTCCTTACCCCTTCCAGAACAACATCTCCATGCTCCCCAAGGAGGATCAGGTTGACTGTATCGAGGGTATCATCGACTCTGCTCTCGAGTGCCGTGTCGCCAACACCAAGCCCAAGGACTTCGACGAGTGGATCGTGCGCATGATGGGTGAGGGCGTTGCCAACATCTTCATGCGACCTTACAACTACAAGGTCTGGGCTGTTCCCACCAAGAAGGTATGATAGCAAAATCTATGCAGAAGACGGTAAAGGCGGTGTACTAACAAGCTGCAGATGCAATGCCAGTGGCTCGGTGAGCGTGTCGCCGCTCCTGACGCTAAGCTTGTCACCAAGAACGTTATCCTCAACAAGGTTGCCGGTAACTGGGGCCCCAACGCTACCTTCCGATTCCCCGCCCGTGATGGTACCGGTGGTATCTGGATCGCTGTCGCTGAGACCATCCCCAAGGAGAAGAAGCGATTTGGCAAGCAGGGTGAGGTCACCAAGATCGACGCCGAGAAGAAGATTGCCTACTTCGCCGACGGCAGCACTATTGGCTACAACAAGCTCGTCAACACCATGGCTGTTGACCACCTCGCTGAGAAGCTCGGCAACCAGGAGCTCATGAGCCTCACCAAGCAGCTCTACTACTCTACCACACACGTTATTGGTGTCGGTATCCGAGGTGAGCGCCCCGAGCGCATCGGTGACAAGTGCTGGTTGTACTTCCCCGAGGACAACTGCCCCTTCTACCGTGCCACCATCTTCTCCAACTACTCCCCCTACAACCAGCCCCAGAAGGACGTCAAGCTCCCTACTCTCTACCTTGCCAACGGTGAGAAGGCTGCTTCTTCCGAGGCTAAGGAGGGTCCTTACTGGTCCATCATGCTGGAGGTCTCTCAGTCCACCATGAAGCCTGTCGATGTTGAGAACCTCCTCAAGGACAGCATCCAGGGTCTCATCAACACCGAGATGATCAAGCCCGAGGACGAGATCGTCTCCACCTACCACCGTGCTTTCGACCACGGCTACCCCACCCCCACTCTCGAGCGTGAGGGTATCCTCAAGCAGGTCCTCCCCAAGCTCGAGTCCATGGACATCCTCTCCCGTGGCCGCTTCGGCAGCTGGCGATACGAGGTCGGTAACCAGGACCACTCCTTCATGCTCGGTGTTGAGGCTGTCGATGCCATCCACAGCGGTGCTGTCGAGCTGACCCTCAACTACCCCGACTTCGTCAACTCCCGCCAGAACACTGAGCGTCGTCTCACCCAGAACTTCGTCTTCAGCACTCCTCAGACCAACGGTATTCCCAGCCACTCCAAGGCTCAGTAAATACCCACTGCATCGGAGTCGGAGTTGAAGGTATGACGTGAGTGATCTAGCATTGGGTTGGGCACGTCGTTTGATATTTCAAGAGATATGTGTACAAGAAAACATTGTGGGAAGCGAGTTAGCGCCTCGAGAAATGACGAGTCCGAATTTTTAGGATTGATGACGGGAAATAAGATAAGACGCTGCTGGTGAAGGTTCCCAGTTAGCTGGACGGATGGATATAGGTTTCCGCTGGAGAAGCGGGGGCATCCATGATAAAGGATAGATCTGGAATTTTTGCTCTAGGGTTAGACAAATGAACTGATTGTCCTATCCTATACAGATACATAATAGTATACCACATACAATAGAACATACAATCTGTTCCTGTTTCGAGTTTGCCTGTTTCTTTGCTTTGTCTTTTGTTGGTATTTTTATATCAACAGTGACGAATGCATGCATCGAGATGTGTTGTTGTTTCACGCTCCATTGGCGGCCACGAGCTGAGTGTTTCAGTGACATCGATGGATCTCTTCAATTCCCTGCCGCTTACATCATTTCGACGTAGTGCAATCAAGGGGTTAAAGTGTGAGAATCATTGTTAACGGGTTCGAAATTGTTTTCTCAGTCACCACGTAATCCTCGACAGGGAGTGCAGGGGAAAATGTAGATTACAATAATTTCATACTATCATCACAGGAATGGATGCCCAGAGAATGCGCTACTACAACAGATCGTCAAAACAGCAACGCCAAACGACCTAACAGAAAAGTCAATAATAAAGCAAGCGCTTGGTAGTGCAGTGACCCATAAACGACGCCACAAGGGTCCATCTCGCAGCACGAGCCGAAATTTGTCAATCCCACCTCTTCCTCTCCTGTGCAATGAGGGTCTACGATAGGTCACGGCAGCTGCACGGGGACAGTACAACACATTGATGGGCGCGCTATAAAAAGGACCTATGTCGGAGTCTACCCTTGGCAGCACGTAACCTACAAAGCTAAAGAATTTTTCTTCCTTTTCTAGCTCTACGCTTTGGCCAAAGGAAAAAGGGATGGAGAGAAAGGAGATTTCTTAAAGATAAGCTATCTGACTGGGGCATCCTTAACCTGAGAGTGGAGGGTATCGTCGATGCCCAAGGGGGGAATAGAAAAGTTGAAAATAAGTAAAGTTTCGGCTACGAGAAGTATCTTATGGGGGGGCCACTATACTATGCTTGACAGCGTGCGGTATATACGTACAAGCAACATACATAGGTAGTCAACCAGGTTGGAGGATGTTCACGATGATGGTGGAGTAGGCAGGCAGTTAGTAGGGTTTTGACTGCATGACTTTGTCTATTGTTTTGAAACAAGGCCAAGATGACCCAATAGAAGCTGAAGATTTAAACACCCTGTACTATGTACTGGAAGTAAGAGAACAGCGTGTTCTGCTCATGGTTACTCTCCATGCATCCATCTCTCCAACTCCGTCTGACTCTGCCTGCGTCTGTCTGCCCACAACAGGCCCAACTGTCAAACCGGGACACCATCCTTGCTATTCCGTCATCCACTACCCATTCAAGACGGGACCAGCCTGCGAACAAGACTTGGACCCTGTATCTTTGACACACACACAAAAAAAAAACACACACACAACGCGGCAACCAATTCCGACGAGTCGCATCGATAAGAAACCGGTTGAGTTGAACTGTCTAGATGGATCTATATGGAGATATACTCAACTGATCAAGTTGGCTAGTTTGTGTTGAGTGTTAAAATTGCACCAACTTCAAGCATACCACAAACTACCTACTTACCCAGTAGACTAAACGGCCGATTAGATACACTCAACGGTAATAACATAAACATCCAATTACTTCCAAGTCTCTCTCACTTTTGGAGGACTGGGGAGGGGCGGGAATCCACAAAGTCCACTCATAGGTACTGGTAGTCTGGGTTGTTTGTATCCCAAATCTAAGCAAACCTTGACCTAAGCCAACTCCAACCCACCTTGCTTGCCTGTACTCGGCGGTCACGGTACACTACGGTACGGTCCAGTGGTTAACCACCACACACTACCTACTACCTACCTAACTAACACAAAGTTGTTCTATCATTCGATTCGTCCTCATCTTCCAATCTTCATTTCACCGAAGCCTTGCCTTGCCTTGCCTTCTCTTACCCTGTGGGATCATCAGCCTCCTGCTCCTCCTGGGTCCCTATTCCCCAGACGCCGACCGGATCTGCCGTCAACGTATTATCACCCATTGTGAGCCTCTACCGTCATAGACAGGGCCATCAACAGTGTTCATCCCAGAAGAGTTCCACCAAACGCTCGGCCTTCCAGACGCAGATCCTACAGGATCCTAATCCAAATATTCAAGTCATCGCCTTTTTCTTTTGCTCTACGTTGCGTTTGGCTTGCGCCCGACTCTCTTTCGCTTCGATATCGAATTCTCCGTTCCTTGCTTGCGACCCATCCATTCCAAACTCCGGTCAAAATATCTCCGATGATGGGCGCTTCACTTTCATGTGCTTCAGACCTTGATTGAATACCAACGCTCGCTTCTCGTAGCCTTCCCGCCGCTCTGCTACCGGCATCGATTGCTTCGCCCTCGCGGCGCGCCGCCGTTTGCGATCCATCATGGACGGTGCTCCACTCGTTTCCGACGACCTTCTCGATCCTCCACCTCGAATATACGAGCGACTGCGTCAGATAGCTGGATATACTTGGGATGAAAACCAGCTACCCTTCCATTCTTCTTATGACTACTGGTAAAAAAAAAAAAAACCACCCCACCATGGGCTACGAGACTTGCTCATGGCCCTGGTCAAAAGGCTCTATCTCTGACTACATTTAGGCATGTTGTTGGCACCCGATTCGTCTCGTCGGTGCCTTCGCCATCGAGCTCACACAATGCTTCAAGTCCAGGATCAGCATTGAGGCTACATTCTGGCCGCCCGTCTCCATCAGAACCGTACGCCCCAATATCCAACAGCGATGGCTACGATACCCAGGCTATCACACCCCCAGCCTCCTCCTCATCGAATAACCCAAATGACGCCCCTTATATCGAAGAAAAAGTGGTTGCTCGGTTATCTTACCATGCTTTGCGAGAAGAGCGGGCATTCCACATCGCCAGAAGCTTAATCGCCAATTCGGACCCGACTGGGCAGCATATTGTCAAACCTCTGGACTTAATCAGACTTAACCCCCTCCCTGGTGATCGCGCCCCGGTTGTTGTTGCTATATACCAACATCCTGGGCCCAACTACCTGCTCGAGGTGCTCGACATGGGCCCTGCTTTCTATCGAGCTCGCACTCACGGAGAGACCTTTACCTCATTACGGAAGAATGAACCCGAGTTGCACGACCCAATTTCTCTACAATACTTTCTCGACTTTGCTATAGGCGCAGCACAATGTCTGGAACTTCTCCACCATAATCTTGGCATGATACACGGCGAGATTCGAGGCGATGCGTTTCACTTCAACGCCGAGACAGGTCAGGTCAAAGTCCTGTCTTTCGGATCTGGAGTTCGCTCATTTGAGCATGGCCTGACGAGTACTGGATGGTCTACTCTTTCGAAAGAGCTTGGAGCACGGAACAAGCTTTTATATATAAGTCCCGAGCAAACAGGTCGAATGCCTGCGGAGCCAGATAGTCGTACCGATATCTACTCTCTGGGTGTCTTATTCTGGACTTTGTTGACCCAGCGACCTGTTTTTGAAGGCGACACTCCTCTTGATATTGTGCAGGGTGTTCTTGGGCGGAGGATACCGAACGTGTCTACCGTGAGACTCGACATTCCGGATGTTGTTGGAAGGATCATACAAAGGTGTACAGCCAAGAGTGTCTCAGATCGATACCACTCAGCGAGCGGCCTTCGTTACGATTTGGCCAAGGTTCAGGAGTTCCTCGGCGATGGAGACTGGCTGGCACTCAAGGAGTGGAGAATCGGCACAAAGGATGTATCGTCTTTCTTCATGCTTCCTGCCATCATGATCGGTCGTCAGCAGGAGCAAGCAGAGTTGAGTAAGGTCATCGATCGTGTCGCGAAAAGTCACGCCATGAATCTCAAAGGAAACACCAACCGATTCTCCGACGGCTCAAACTTATCGAATGATGTCGCCGCGTTTGATGATATATCTAGCGAAGGAGCAAGCTCCGTAGACGGCACCAACTATCGAAGCGGCTCATTCACCCATACCGCCCCTTCTGAAACCAAACTGCCAAAGACTAACTTCAACCCCTTGTATTCAGATACGCAGACAGTATCCGGTGACACAATCGCATCGTCACCTTCAGGCACACTTCCTCGGGTCGCTAAACCCTGGGAGAGACACCAGTCCATTTCTATTGAAACACGCAGTCTCATTGAAAGTTCTGCACCGGACTCTCAGACCCGCCATAGCATGGTGGAGTCGACAGCGTCTAGCTTATCAAGACAGCTAGGCTCTGCCAAGTTTCGTCGCCGTGATTACTGTGAGGTTGTCACGATTGAAGGTGCAGGTGGTCTTGGAAAGAGCTGCCTTGTCCAAAGCGTTCTTGCTGATGCTAGGAGACGAGGCTACTGTGCAACAGCCAAGTTTGACACCGCCAGGAGAACAGCCTTTGGACCTCTGCTTAAGTTGCTCTCGTCCCTGTTCAAGCAGGTTTGGGGTGAGAGAAATACAGAGACTCCTTTCCACCAGGGTCTCAAGCAATTCGTTCGTCCTGTTTGGCCTATGTTGCATCGCCTGCTGGGCCTTCCAGAGTTTCTTCTCGGCCCCCCAGAAACAACGATTGGCAGATCGATTTCGTCATCTTTACAGTTTAGCTCGAGCAAAGGTAGTGTCAGGTCGGGGCTGAAGCGTCGAGGGTCATCTCCTGGCGGCTCTCCCAAGCTAGTTGCGAGAAACCCTAGTGTCGCTTCGCAATCGTCTTCGGATTTCCTTCGCACTGGCACATCCACCAAGACCATGCGGTTGATGAATATCTTTCTGGATGTACTTCGAGTTTTTACTGCACACAAGTTCATCTGTTTCTGCTTGGATGACCTCCATTTTGCCGATGATGAGTCTATGGAGCTGATCTCTCAGATCATCTCCTCACGAATGAAGATGGTTATTATCATGACTTATCGCACCGAAGAAATCACATGGGATAAGATCCAAAGTATGATTCATCTTCCTGAGAACGAGGGTATGTATCAATATTTGTTTGAGTGCAACAATCTTTGACTAAATGACATTAGCAGAATTTCCTCGCTCTGGCAGCCCTTTAGTCACTCGCATCACACTGTCACCCCTGACCGAAGACGATATAGTTCAATACGTCTCTACAACACTTTGTCGACCGAAAGAAGAAGTCTTGCCCCTTGCGCTAGTGTTGCAGTCTAAAACGGCAGGTAACCCATTTTATATGAGAGAGATGCTGAGTGCTTGCCACCGGAAGAAGTGTATTTGGTACGACTATAGGGACAGTCAATGGCACTACGATCTCGACAGGCTCTTTGAGCAGTTCCAAGGGGAAAAGGATTATGATACGCTTGATACCGCCTTCATTACCCATCGCTTGTCAGAGCTCCCAGCAGCAGCACGGACCCTACTAGCTTGGGCTGCCCTTATTGGCAATTCATTCTCGTTCGAGCTTATTTGTCGATTGATGAGTGGCGAGTTCGACTACCACGACGACGACAGAGGGGCATGCTGTGCCAAGTTCACTCACAAGTCCTATTCGCAAGGTGAGGCTATCGCCGGTCTTCAAGCAGCTATTCAGGCATACATCATAGTGCCTAGTGAGACGGATGATCGATTTAGGTTCGCCCATGATCGATATATCCATGCTTCAGCTGATCTACAAGAATGCAACTCACGGAAGATGCACTTCATCATCGTGCAAACACTTCAAAAATACCATGGCAGCGAAATTAAACAACTAGACAACATAGCGTCGCACATCTGCGCCGCGGTCGATATCATCAAGAGGCGAATTTCCAACCGCCGACAATACCGAAAACTGTTGACGAGCTGTGCTCAAGATGCCGCAGAGAGTGGTGCAAAGCCAACGGCCGCAAAGTATTACAAAACAGCCGTGTCTTTGTTGCAGGATGATCCATGGACAGAAGGCAGGGAAGACGTATCTTATGACGAAACGATGCAACTATACTTAAGAGCAGCTGAGTGTTATCTTTACATGGGTAATTATGCGGCAGCAAACGATATCCTCAGCACCATTTTCGCCAATGGAAAATCATCGTTCGACAAAGCACCAGCATATGTCTTGCAGTCAAGGATATGTGCACAGAATGGTGATTCCGCTGCTGCTCTAGCTTCACTCAAAGATTGCCTGGTTGGGCTCCGGGTTACCGTCGACGATGAGCCGAGCTTTAAGAAGTGCGATGATAAGTTCGAAAGATTGTCAATCCAGATCCAAACAATGGGCCAGGACAAGCTCCTCAATTATAAACAGGCGGAAGACCCCAATGTTGCGTCTATAGGAGCTGTCCTGTCCGAAACTGTTAGTGCTGCTTGGTGGAGTGACAGCTTGCGCTTTTATCATCTCAGCCTCATGATGGTAGAGATGCACTTGGAGAGAGGCGCTTATCCGCAGTCTGGAATGGCGTTCCTCTACTTTGCGATGATCGCGCTGTCCCGCTTCAACATGACACAATTCGCAGTGGATCTGAGCAACACTTCCCAGGATCTTCTCTACCAATCTCGAGACCCTTTCTTCCTTGCTCGCGGATTGATGCTCTATTCAATGTGTGTTGGACACGTTCATCTGACGATGCCTATGATTAGTGCTCAGATGGAAGATGCTGTGGAATACGCGTCAGTTGCTGGCGACAGATCATCAATCATAATGACGTACGGCGTGTCTGCAATCTTCAAGTTTTTTGGCGGAGAGAACTGCGCAGATCTCGAAGGATTTTGCCAGTACGGCTGTGAGGAAATTCCCAATTGGTATTCTGACTCTCGAGGAGGTTCAGTACTCATTGCCGTTAAGCAGCTCTGTCGGGCTCTCCAGGGCAAGACTCGCACTAAGAGTGCACTTGAAGTCATGAACGACGAAACACACAACGCGGATAACTACAAGAAATGGTTGGCCAGTTGCAGCAACAAAAGCAACCGATCTATCACTTTTTACGAGAGCTTTGAGATCATACCCTTATTCCTTTACGGACATTATGAGCGTGCCGTAGAAATTGGAGGTTATGCTATTGATCAGCTCAGTATGCTCTGGTCTTCGTATAACAGTAGGCTGATACTATTGTTCTACGGGCTTTCTCGTGCCGGATATCTGCTGCAAAAACTCCAGCTTCCTTGTTCTCCAGATGAAACCTTTTCCTCGCAGGTCGAGGAGGTCATCAAGGAACTGCGACGTTATGCCAAGATGATGGATGAGTGGTGCACTCTCTCAGACATCAACTACCTTAGCTGGATGAAATTCCTGCAGGCGCAGATCGAAGAGTTGTCCGGCAATTACGGCAATGCTATCCAGAACTACGAGTATGCTTTGGACCATGCCACCGAGCATGATTCGGTTTTCGATGAAGCTCTTGGCAACTATCTCATGGCTGGCATGTTCATTCGGCGAAGCGCACGTCGATCGGCTCGTGCGGCACTTCTCGAGGCAGTTGGGTTGTTCAGGCAGATGGGAGCTATTGGTGTTTCGAAAGCCGTCGAGGAGGAACACAGTCTGTTATTGCATGGCCCTACAAGAAACCAGCGAACTACCGATACGGGTGTGCAGACCGACTTCGTTGCCGACACAGCATCCGTTCAATACCGAACTGTAGAGGCGGAGGACGGTGGAGATCTGACACACATTCCATCCAACACCATGAACATGTCCGACCTTAACAAGGGCGAGCGCATAGGAGCATGGAGAGGTTCAATGAACATCCAGGCCGAGCCTGGAGTGGGACTGCCTGCTCTCGATATGATCGATCTGCATGCCATCCTTGTCTCTTCGCAGGTCATCTCCTCCGTGCTGCAAGTAGATGAGCTTTTGAAGACTATGTGCGACGTCATTCTGCAAACGTGCGGTGGCTCGGCTACTCTGGCTGCTATTGTTGTCCAAGAGAACGATATGGACACTTGGTGCGTAGCAGCCAGCGGTGATCCTGAGAGAGGTGCCTCAGCACATATACCAGGCATACCCCTGTCAGGCACCTCGCTTATCGCTGAGAACGTTGTTCTCTACTCCACACGTTTCCTTGAGGCGGTCTTTGTCCCTGACTTGGTATCTGACGAGAGATTCGGAAATGTCAATGATTCCTGGCTCCAGAGGAACCCAGTTGGCAAGAGCATAATTGCCATTCCAATCTGCCATGGCAACAAACCCCTGCTGGGTGTACTCTATCTCGAAGGCGAGCCAGGCGCTTTCACAGATCGCAATGTTACTGTTCTGCAACTACTTGTCAACCAAATTGGCATTAGTTATTCGAACGCGCTGGCGATGAAGAATGTGGAGAAGATTTCAGCAGAGAACCGCTCCATGGTTGCCGTACAGAAGCGAGCTCTAGCCAAGGCACTTGAGGCAGAGACAAAGGCCAAAAATGCAGAGGCGGAAGCCAAGCGAAACGTCAAGCTTGCAGAGGAGGCAGCCAAGGCTAAATCCATTTTCCTGGCCAATGTTTCTCACGAACTTCGCACTCCCCTTAATGGTGTTATTGGCAACTCTGAGCTCCTCCGCGATAGTGATCTGAATAAAGACCAGCTTGAGATGGCCGACTCTATCCGAGTCTCGGCTGATCTGCTTTTGACTGTCATTAATGACATCTTGGACTTCTCCAAAATGGAAGCGGACAAGATGAAGCTATACATCATTGCTTTCAACCCCGAAGACATGGTTCGCGAAGTCGTTCGGGCTGTTTCCTACAGCAACCGCGAAAAGACGTCCAAGAAAAATGTCAAAATTGTACAGAACATTAACCTCCCACCTATGTTGATATATGGCGATCCAATTCGTCTCCACCAGGTACTCGGTAACCTTATTGGAAACAGTCTCAAATTCACTGAAGACGGTTCGATTACTATTGGTGCCCGACTTGACAAAGAGACGCAGGAGCATGCTACTCTTACATTCTGGGTTCGGGATACTGGCATCGGTATTCCTCCTCAACAGCTGGCCAAATTGTTCCAGCCATTCAGCCAGGCGGATGCCAGCACTGCAAGAAAGTATGGAGGAAGTGGTCTCGGTCTCAGCATCTGCAAATCTCTCATCGAGACAATGATGAAGGGCAAAATTCGACTCGAGAGCGAAGAGAACGTGGGCACAACAGCTTGGTTTACCGTCACGTTCGAAAAGGCCAAGCCCGATGTTGCTGCAGGCGATGTGCAGACTAAAGCTACGCCCTCGACCGACCGCTATTTTGCAACTGCTTCACCCGTGGAGCGAGCCGAATCACCAAACCCTTATTTGGACTTGTCCAAGGTGCCCAAGGATGAGATTCGCATTTGCGTTGCCGAAGACAACCCCATCAACCAGAAGATCGCCATCCAGTATGTGCAGAGATTGGGATACAAGGGCGTCGAGGCCTATGACAATGGACTCAAAGCTGTTGAAGGCCTTCGACAAAAAGCCAAGGAGGGTAGGCCGTATCATGTTGTCTTGATGGACGTCCAAATGCCGGTTCTTGACGGCTATGAGGCGACAAAGCTGATTAGAAAGGACTCTTTGGATGCAGTGCGCACGATCTTGGTTATTGCTATGACGGCCTCTGCAATCCAAGGAGATAGAGAGAAGTGCTTGGCTGCCGGCATGAATGACTACCTCGCCAAACCTGTCAGGTCGGAAATACTCAAGAAAAAGCTCGATGCGTATCTGAGTGTCGAGGTGAGCCAGCCAAATGATCACAGAAAACCACATACTGACTTCTCATAGCATGCACCGCCAAAGCTAGAGCCTTCTCCTCTAGTGCCCCGAGAATCGACCCCTAGCCCGCACACACAGCCAAGGGCTCCTACAGCCAGATCCAATTCGTCTTTTGTTCTCCCATCTCCTATAGTCAAGCCGAGCGTGGGGACAAGAGGGCCGTCCAACGCATCTCGTGATCCCATGCAGGAGGAGGCCGTGTTTAATCAACCTGTTGACCAGACTGCGCTACAAGCACAGGAAAGCCCTGTGTACAACAACGAGCAACGAGAACCCTCGCCGTTAGCAATTCGGGGCAGTTCGCCACATTCTACAAGCATGGCTGCTCCTAGCCGCATGTCGAGCGACGATCGCTCCATTGACACTGCGTCTATTGCGGACAGTTCTACCTCCCAGTCTCAGAAGCGCTTCCCTCGAAAGCTTACCAAGCAACGCCGCAGCAGCGAGTCAAATAGCGAGCGACCGTCCCTTACCGGCTTCTCCAATGACAAGTCCAGGGGCGTTCTCAAGAAACCACAGCGGCAGAGCACAACGAACCTTGTGGAGGTGGGCCAGAAAGCAGAGAACAATTCTTTCACACCTGGGAAGGATTCCAGCAAACGCAGCAGTTTAACATCCTCGGCCTCATCATTGAAGGATCGAATCTTTCCTCACTAAGGCGGCTGAGGGGACTATTTCATCTCCCTGAACCGCTGAGCAGGCGACACAACCTTGTTGGGCCTGATATTTTTATACCATCTGACAACCATACTAGTGGTTGATTATTATACATTTACACGACGTGACAGCAAAATGAAAGGGGTGCATGGTAGGGACGGAAGAGAGGACAGGATGAAACTTGAAGGTCCAGGGAAAGAAGCAGGTGCATGAAGCCAAGGAAAGGGACACTGCACGAATGGTCCGAGGAAAAGTGTGTGACCGCATATAAAGATTACGTGCCATTGTGCATTGGTCTGGATTTTTGAATATTCTGTTTTTGCTTGAGCGAGGAGCATTGAAGAGGACGGCAGCTTGTGTCGAGGCGCGGATGAACAGGGACTTTTCTATTCAATTCATGACAAGGAAAGGGGGGTGTCCAAGGTTATGTGGTAGGCCGTTTGGGGCTGCTTGCAAGATACCTCCTGTTTGCTTTTATTCTATTCTTTTTTTTTTTCTCTTGTAGAGATGGACTTTAGCATAGATAGCGTGGTCCACTGATTTGGAGACATGATACGCCAAAAGAATCAAGACAATCAATTAAGAAAGAAAAACCGCTATTTCAAATTACACGTGTATGTATGTACTTGTAAGCTTGAGCCATGAGACACGGTTCAACAGTGTTGAGGTTACTTGGCTTTTAATAATTCTCATGCTTAGCGTAGTGGCCATCATTGCTATTTTGTGCCCAGGGAAATAATTCACACAAGTAAGTGCTTCCATTGGTTCTCCCAAAGCAGGACCACTGTGCGTTCGTCTTCCTCGTCTCGCTCACATCCTCTCTCTCATCTCATCGCGTTTGTGCTAGTTCGCCGACGCCCAACACTCGAAAGGCGGGGAGGGTGTGTTGAAGTTGAATTGAAGCCTGACGATCATATCTACAAACGGGACCTGATCGTCCTAAGGGGGCGAGGAACCACATGGGAGGCGTGCACTAGCGGCCGTTGGCGACAACGAGGCATTGGTGTCCGAGATTGACTTAACTTAGATGAGACGAGTCTCCGACCACGTACAGCACAGCACAGGACAGGACAGTACATTCAAGATGGGATGAGCTAGCAGAACAGACGACAGCCAGCGGGATGGATAGCCCTGCATACTGTTACATTGTGTGGCAACGATGAGGCGGAAGAGCGAAGGGGAATTGACGTGTAAGCTGACGAACCGATCAATTCTCGATCAATGGTATGGCCCTGGCTTATCTGGTTGGTTGACAGTGAACTTGGCTTCAGGATTCGATCTCGCCTAAGGAAGTGCAGGGGAGAGAAGTCCTCAGCTGGCGGGTGATGTAAGCCCACCGAGGTTCAGTTGGATTTATACAGAAAACCGTACTGGACATTTCATAGAAATCTCCGCTCAGGGATGGCCGCAGCGAGAATTTTGCATTATTCAATGACTTCCCTGTCCAATAGGTCTTTCCACTCTTAAAGCCATTGTATTGGCCAACGAACACGAGCGTGCATGACTATCCTTGTTCATAAGGTCAGTACTCATTGCAATTTGAATTTGAAACTCAGTCTATACAAGGGCGGCATTGAAGCTTAAGATCATGGAAGAATCCGCTTAGCACAAAGCATACAGGCCATTTGCAGATGCACTTAACTAACAAGAGATGTCTGTACTCGTTTTTTGTATTGAAATCACTGGAAGCGATTTTGGTAAGCAGAACGGCTGAAATCCCAAAGCGGTATCTCGTGTAATTGTCTGGTCATCGCAGTGAAGGAAACGGTCATTGACAGAGCGGAGATACGAAAGAACAAATAAGCATTGCCAAGCCCTTCCTCTTACCTTTCATTAAAACTTGGTGTCATAGCTCAGCTAGCTAGCTAGCACTCTCAGAACTGCAGCAACTGGCCCTGATGTAGGCGTAGACCTAGCTAGGCCAATTTTGTTAGTACGGCGTCTGGGCGTCTCTTTCTGAACCAAGACTGAACGGAGACGGACAATTTCTGGTGTCCAGTCCCAGTCCAGCCTCTTACGCCCGATCCTTAATCGATGGCCACAATTGCTCGCCTTAAATCTTGGGGCTCGTGGGTTCTCAGATGATAGACACATGTCAGATGAGATGGGTGCGCTAGCAGGGGTACAGTAGTCGCTTCGCTGATCTTGATCGCCAAACAATCCTGGGCTGGGAACGATTAATATGCGGATGATATGTGGGTTATCGGATCATTCACGCATCGACATATTTGAAAGCGTGCGTAGTGACGGTACATGAGCGTTTTGCATATCCCTGGTGGCAAGGGAGACTTCGAGGTCCATTCGGTAATTGATATCGTGTTGTGACTCATGTCTGTAAATAGGTGCCGGTGGCTAAAAGCTGTCAGCTACTGTAGATCCGCGAGGGTACATAGTGTAACGGCGCCTGGGTGCAAGTAGCCGTTCACTAAGGGATCTCGGGAAGTAGACAGATCATAGAGAACCCTAGTAGCGGCAGGTTGCCGCTGAGCGAAGCCGAGTTTCGTATCCTGATTTGGGTGTTGGTGAACAAGCCTTGAAATGATGGTTTATGGAACGCGTATCTGCCAATGCAGGTTTGTGCAGATCCTGTGAATTGTCCATCTGTCCTGACGTTATGAATGGGTCACTGCTCCGAGATTGATGTTGGTTAACATTGCGTTGGGAATAGAACAAGGCAGAACTATCCTATCTCGCACTAATTGTTTCTTAGCTCATTGGACGTTGAGAAAGATGCAGCATCCTTGGATTCAGGTTCCATACCAGACCAGACCAGACCAGACCGGGCGGACCCGCACCAAGATCGGAACAGTTAGATCCAACATCAACAAGGGTATGTGGTCGGATTGGGCCGACCACGAGGAGGGATGAGTCGCTTAAAGGCTAGTTGCCGATCCATCAGCTCACACGGGCGACCAAGAACTTCCAACTTCATAAGCGGCGACAAATTAAACGAGTTGGGTCATAGCCATGTACGTGTGTGCCTGAGCGAGCCCTGTCCAGCTGCGACCGGTGTTGGCAAATGATCTGCGAAATTGAGTTGGCTGATACATACAGGGAAAGGAAAATTAGCTGCTAGGACGAAGCATTTAGACAGAGCTACAATCCACGACTGTGGTGGAAAATCCGAATCTCAGATTCCGGGCAAGTTTTCGGGACTGTACGGCCTCCTCTATGTTGGCTCCTGTGGAGGTAGGTGCAGTGCAGAGAGTCTCAGAGAATATCCCTAGATACAGAAAGGAGTCGTGGGTGGGTGGGTGAATGCTTCCAAGAGCACGACTTCACGGCGATGATGCAGTAGTCCTTAAATCAAACAACTTCCAAGTCGCAAAATGGCGTAATGCAAGGAGAATATGTTCCTTTGAAATTGGCCCGTACGTTATGACCGGGGAACGAAGATTGAAGATCCACGATACCACCACAACGAGGATCAGTGCATTCTGAAGACCAAGGGTCAGTATCTGCGGCTGAGCAGCTCTGTTGTTGTGAAGGTGCATATGCATGTGTGTGGCTAGTGTGACAAAAAAACGCTTGTTTCATTTAACGTCAATTCATCTCGGCGTCAAAGATAAGGTTAGTTGCGCGGTAACAGCTGCTGCTGTGCAAAGGGCCAAGAGGGTAAGAAGGCCAATCGAGGTAGAGTTCGAGGGTCGCATGACGCCAATGGAAGGCCACACACGAATGGAACAGGGTAAAACACCTCTGCCATTGCTTTTTCTTGTATGATAGATAGACAGACTAGAGGGAACCCTGCGGAATGAATTCGTCTCATCTCGTTTCCACGTTGGTGGCGGATGTGATATGATGGATGTGGTTCATAGTTCATGGTCAGTGATGAGGTGGCAGGTCAAAGATTAGGGTCAAAGCAGGGCAGCGTAGTCTACTCTGTAGTTACTAGCCGAATCAAATTAGGCCAGGATGCATCGTCAGGGTTGAAGTGACAGGCAAAATGAAGTGGAGAAGAAGGAATAAACTGAGCTTCAAGCTTCAAGAAAAAAGAAAGTAAGGATGGAAATTGTGCATATACAGTACAGTACCGTATGTGTGTGCTCGTAAATGGAAGGAACGCCTAGTAGATAGACTACCTAGTCTAGCCAGTTTAGACAAGCTTCCTTGAAGAGGATGAAAACGAGGGGAATGTCGTAGAAGGGGGTAGCAGCAACATGGGCAGAAGCAAGGAACAAGGGACAATGAACAAGGAAGGGACAGGGGACAAGGGGCAGAACTAGCATCGTTGTTTCAGATATCTTCTTTTGACAAGGCCTTTCCAACCGGCAGGTACGTCTCGGACTTGACCAGCCTTTTTCCATCTCTGATTGGATAGAGATCATCAGGGTCCCAGGATCCCTAGTCCTTGGAACTGGGAAAGCTCGCCATAACAATTGGTGATTGGTAGAAAGCCTGCGAGAGGATCTACTACGCACACGCCCTTCCTCTCTCCTTCTTCTTGGCCCCCCGCCCGCCCCGACTCCCCCGAAGGTACTACTTTGATGCTAACCACTGAAAGGTCTGGAGATACATGGTATTGTCATCATCACTGAAAAGATGCTCATATGTACATATAAGCATCGCAGTAGTGAGACGAAGTGACATACTCAATCTATCCTTACTTGGTACTGCAATTTATCTGCTTACCTACTCTCATCTATTCAGACTCAGTGACCCAAATTGTCTATCAACCTATGGTTGATTTGGGACTGCAGGCATTGTCCTGTGGGGTTTTGTATTTCAATTTCCCCAACAAAGACTCGAAATGACAACTGTAGTAGGTAGCAGATTGACCATGAACGAGTGAGCACGAAATCCGTGCTGATTACCTAGTTCGGCAAGTCAAAACAGTTTGGGTACGAATGCTGACCCGGTTTACTTCTTGTCCAAGCATGTGCGACTCGTACTGATGGACAGAACTACTATTACAACACAGATCTCCTTCGTACAACGGAATCACTATAAGGCAGAGAACCATCGAGTGTTGCAGTAGCACATGTGTAGATTTCCTTGGCGCCTTCGACCTCTTAGTGTGACCCTGCGAGACTTCCGATTTCTGACTCAACCTTGACGAGCCATAAGGGATTGCATAGATATGATGCCATCACATAAGCTTCTCCAAATTCAACTGTCCTCGTATCACTGGTAGTGAATTGACCCTGGACTGGAAGTCAGATCAGAGGGTTGGCGCACGATTTATTCTCAGCATCAAATCTTCGTCACCGTAGAGACTCTTGTCTCTTTACGGATTACTCGTTGATACCAATCAAAATCATTTCGTTGGAGGCACTGTAAGGGGCCGAATCTTGGTGAGCCTTGTAATATGTCTCTACACGAAACGGGCTGTAATTTGCAAGGGTGAACTTGTCAATATCTTCTAAGACAGTTTAGGTCAGCTGCTTTCTTGTAAGCTATCTGGTGTTTGGCCATTAGTTTTCCTGGGGACAGTCTCTTCATGGCATTGGTGCTATCAAATCCCTTGTAACCTCTGGGTACCGTAGACCAGACTCAAGTTCCGTTCACAGGAGTGTATCCTTCAGAAGGCATCGATTGTCAAATTCGAGAACAGACACGTGGAATAATGCATGTATGCAGCAGTAGAAAAGCGAATCGAAAAGTCTATCGATCATTCATCTCGCCCGCATACATGAGTGAGAACCTTGACCTGGATTGTGGCGCTCTCCCGGTAGCCGGCCCAGGCGGCGAATTCAACGGCGAGCGTTCCCCAAGAGGGGTGGTAACGGTTTTTGAGAGGGTGGGACCTTGCCCGAATGGTGGGGTGCCGCTGGCCTAAGCTTGCTCATCCTCGCTTAGTGATGACGGTGAAATATTTGCAAAGCTCATTGAAGCTCATCAGGTTTCGGCCAGCATGTGCCTGGTTGATGAAGCTCCGGGTGATTTGAAAGGGCAAGATTCGTCTTTTTGAGGTTCAGCTCATAGGTTCTCATATCTTCATTACAATTTTCGTCAATACAAAGCTAAATGAATAGCCATTCTTTGACTATGGTCGTGCATGGACAGTATGGTCTTTGCAGTCGCTACCGCCACTAGAAAGGCATGCGTACCGTACTTTTGACGACGGTTTTTGCAATTGTGGCTGCGGGGCGATATTCACGAATCGATTTGGGTAAGGCCCTCATCGACTAATGAGCATCGGGCGACGCTAGCTAATCTGGATTGCTTCCAGGCGCGCTTCGAGGTCTTGTCGAAGGGCTTGAGGCTGCCATCCAACGTTAGATTGGAGGGACTGGAAAAAAGGTGCTAGTAATCCACCAATGCATCATGACTGCACCTGGACATCATTGTTTACTCTGGCACATGGCTGATGAGGTGAGCAGGAGGCCAAGTGTCCTCTGTAGCATTGTCCTGCGTTGTAGCTGTATCATGAGGAAATGGATCTGTAGTTGTTTGGGACCGTTGGATAATGACGAAACATGATGTTGTTGATACCGAGCTTGTTCTGGTGGATCGTGAATATCGGTTGTCTTTCATATGCCTGTGTTGTATTGGACATCAGTAGTGCACTGTAAAGGATTAGCTAGCGTCTCATCATGCTTCATTCACTTTTGCCAATTTCCCTTGATGCGTGGGTGTCGTAAATATTCAGCAGCAAAAAATGTCGCCGCCCAACTTCGGTAAAGTGGGCAGGATGGGGAGTTGCAAAGATGAAACGCGGCACCGCGACATGAAGGGAGTATTGATGATATCAAGTTTAAGCAAGAGCAAGGCTGCATACCTAGGTAGGTACCTACATAGGTAGGTACAGTACTGCACGAGCACAGATCGCCTGCTAAGGTGAGGAGGATTGAGCTGTCTCGAGGCCGCGCAGCCCACAAACTCGACGCCACAAGAGGACGGAAAGAGCGGCTGAACGAACTTGTTCGCGACCTAACGTTAAGGGCACCTTCCTTAGTTCGGCCCAAGCTCAAGCTACCCAATACAGGACAAGGGACTGACTGCTTTTTTATTTTTACTTGAATTGTTGATCGTCTTCTTTGGCCTCGAGGACGCAGAAAACTTGACTTTAATTGCCTAATAAGGAACAAAATAACTTGGTCACTTTATGCCATTCTACCCTGCTCACAGGCCATTTATTGTCCGTATCTCAAGTTTAGAGTCTATATTTTCTCCTACCGGCTAGAGGTAGCTTGGGCAGGTACAATACCCACGTAGGTACCTACTTCAAGGAAGCCTGTGAGTGGAAGTGGCAAGCAGGAAAGGAAGGAACGCAGACAGGAAAGAGTACCTAGGAAAGGCGATATGCCGAGCCGGACCAATGCAGAAGGAACTCAGTAGATCCGACCAAGTGAAGCCAATGTCGCTGTTTCTCAGTCGACCTCATTCTTTATTCTTCAAAATTCTTCAGCTAACAAGCTGCACCTATATGCTGCTATCCATGCAACACCCCCGTCACACCCGAAACAATAGATCACAAGCCACAGATACCTGGTCTTCGTACTCGACAAAACAATAGCAGTTTAAACCCGGCTACAGGAACCGCGCCCCGTGCAACAAACTTCCAGGGTCGTCACTAATAATTGAACGAAATCAATCCATGCCATCCACTTCCCGTGCCTCGACTGTAGAGAGTTACATCCATCCCTGCGATACATGAGTACGTCACCAAGACCCAGGCCAGTTACGTCTCAGGATAGGATACCCAACCTACAGTACAGCAGATAATAAAGCACGTATTATACCAGCTTTGGCAAGTTAGTCTGCAATCCCCATTTCAGGTTTCGGCCATGACCAAAGCCAATACCGAACATCTAAAATGCTTATCAGAAGCTTTCAAAGTCTTGCATTTGAGAATGCGAGAAAAGAAAACCCGAATCATCAGCCAACAAGCAAGGAATACGAAGGACAAGGGGAAACTTGGCCGCCATTTCGACCTAGTCCTTCACACCCTACCAGGGACTAAACTGCTTCAATTTAGGTACGCACGCTATTGACTTACAAGTAGTGGCTGTTGTTGTTGTTGCTTGTCCACACTATTACCTGTTCTAGATCCTAGCTACTACCCACGGACTCTCAGCCGTTCACCTTTGCGAGTAACAGCATTGTTAACGACTTTCTAATTACCGCTTAACTACCGAATTCTAGACCCATGTCTCACCTACCCTCCCGTGAATCACCCCGAGGCTGAGGCTCGCTCGGCTGGTCAAGTCTTGTATCTGTATCTTAAGGCTTGCAGTAACTCGGACAGATTGCCTCGGCGCCCGTGTGATTAGCCTCAAATCTACAACCTGGGGTAAGGTACAAAAAAAAAAAGCTTGCACACAAGTCAGTCTCATGAATTTATCCATTCTTATTTATTGATTTCTATTACGGTCCCCTTAACTGACGAGGCTAATACAGTATAAAACAAGAGGAAGAGAGAGAGAGAGAAATCAATTGTCTAAATATCAATCTGGACACATCATTCATTCACCAATACCATATATACCGACACTACACTTGAGCACACTTTGATGGATATGCCGTTGTCGCTTTTGCGCATCATGCTCTCTCTAACTGCACACACCCATCATACACGCCCCTCCCTGGCTCCCGGTTCTTCCCCACTTCTCATGATCCTTCCATTCATCTACCCTACCTACTAACTAAAGCATGTACATTATGTATGTACCGTACCCTCTTCGGAGTCCTCCATCCTGTCTTCTTGTTGGCTCTTTGACTCATCGAATGGGACAGTCTAGGTTCTTAACTTTGCTGCAATCTTTTCATCCCCCAGTTACAGTACTTACTCTCAGCCACTTTCTTTGCTCTGCCACTGATCCGACCCCTGCTCCCTGTATCGACCACGACTTTACTGTTTTGTCTTGTCCCTACCATGTGTCGTCCCAAAATCTGTCGAATCTCCTTCTGATACACTCTTCTATTCGGAAACCTCCTAAACTTGCCATGCTGGGGCTTGCGTTAGTATGATGATTCAGGACACATTCATTGTTTCTACTGGTACACGGCTCTGACCCTTGCCTCAAGTGTCTAATGCCGGACTGTCTTGATCGAATTTGACTGCTCGATTCCGTTACTTGGCATGACTTTTTGCCCGAAAGCTCTTGGCCGTGGCTTTCTGGCCTGTTGCCAGTGATCCCTAATCAATTTGTGAGATTGGATAGCCCCTGTTTGACCAGGGACAGTTTCTACGCTTAAGGCGTTTCCACTATGACTTCAACTGTCTTTGATCCTGGAGTCACAACTCCAATGCGTAAAAATGCGGCCCGGAGAAGGACGTCTCGGCGCCCGGCGCTTGATGATGTGCGTATAAGCAGGCGGGTGGGCGTGTGCGGGTGTGTGCGTGTAGTACTTTCGCTTTCCACCACTCACTCTGCTCTCCACTTGTAGTGAAGCTCACTCGAGCTGCTCAGACCTTCTTTTCTCTTTTCTTTCTCTCTTACATCTTCTCTTGAAGATCATCATCCACCTTGGCCTCTTTCTATTCCTTCTTCTTGTCCCCCATTCGTTCCTTAAATGATCTTTGTTCCTGAAGCCGTTGGTCTTGTGTCATAGCTCCCTGATATCTGCAAGCTACCCTCATCCCGGTTGTCGCAGAGTTACCAGTGCCGAGCTAGCTTGAACACCATCACAGGCAGGACAAACCAGAATAACGCGGATCCGAGATCACGGCTCCCGCTCAACACTCCTTTCTATTTCAAAGCCAGCCCTACTCGGTGACTTCAAGCGTTGGCTTGATAAGCATATATGCGCGTCCTTGTTAGTTGTGAAAGGCGAAGACAACTACATTTGACCGCGCTGGCTGGTACCTGCGTTTGAATCTGTGTTGTCCTTTTGTCTGTAGCACTTGCTGTGTCGTCTATAAGAGCCCTGCAAAACTTGAAGCTCCTAGTATTACTATCTCCCAGCTTCTGATTCGACTTGCCGGCGCAATTCGCCTTGTACAGTAGAACAGAGCCCTGCTTGTTCTATCCTTCATCTCAGCCCAATCCACTCATACTCATATTGATCAACTTCTCACCTTGTCTTGTCAGCCTTGAGTCTTCCCCACTTCTACCTTGAACTCACTAACTCGCAATCGTTGACAGCTCTTTTCTACGCGTGCCCCCCATGTGTGCTATATGGAAGAGCTATCCATGACTGGTTCCAAATGAGCTTGGCCCTGCTTGTCAACTGGTTTCATCTGCCCCGCTCCCCTCGACCGCCACACTCTGGAGCTGGCCGACATCTCCAGCTCGCGCTGCCCGTTGTCGTCTCTGGTCGTCTTATACAACGTCCACAACCCACATTGTATGCACCTCTTTCTATTCTTCCCCATCTTCATATCTCTTTTGCCCCATCTTAGCCTTGTCCTTTTACCCCTTCAAGTAAACATCTCAGCTTGGGCCGTCCTTGTCACAGGACTGACAGACGGAAGAAATTTTAACATCTCCTTCAGCCCATCTTTTCTCGTTGTTGCTTTTGTCTCCTCTTTCAATCTCTTGATGCCGGATGTATCTTTCCTTTAGCAACTGCAACTGCATGTGCATTGTATATCTTCCTCAGACTGTTACCCACATGCTTGGGCAACATTCTCTCTGTTTGGCTGGAACCGTCTTATCTGTACAAAGTCAATAACAACAAAACCCCAACCTCCCAAAAGACACACGCTCCTTAACTTCCAAGCCCTCTCGCACTTTCTGCACAAATGCCCCCACTGGTGTAGCCCAGCTACCATATAACGATGCTTACCGTCAAACAGCCACCAACTTACGGCTACAAGTCCGTTCATGATCTTCCGACTCCGCCTTCAACCTGTCGACTCTCTCCCCCCTTAATATATCAAGAACCAGCAACTAAATCATTACCTGCCGCTTATAGGGGACACAGTTCACCATCACAGCCCATGTCGGCTCCTCACCGTGGCCTGCCGCCACCGGCAGCCATGGCTCTTCCTCCCCAGCAGCCTACAACTGCCGGTGTTCCTCCACCTCCTCCACCTTCACATCATCAACCTCACCCACCACCTCCGCCTCCAACACAATCTTCGTTAGGGCCCCTTAGTCACCAACAGAGGGATTCTTGGGGACAGCTACCCGCTCCACCTCAGCAATGGCAGGGGTCAGAAGAGCCGATGAAGCATTGGCTGCTGGCAAGGACAGAAGAGGACAAAAGAAGGCAAGAAGAAGAACGAACGAAACAGGAGACTCTGCGTCTGGAGCAACGCAAGGTTGAGTTTGACATGTTGCGGACGTCCCTTCAAGCGGGTATCCCTCCTCCTATGGTCCCCCTCGTTTTTGCAGGTATGGGCAGTGGAGGCGTAGCACCGCAAGCTGCTCTAGAATGGGCTCAACAGTTTATGCCACCAGGTCAGGCTCCTCGTGCTCAGATAATGTCTGCCCAGTGGCCCGTGTCGCCAGAGCATCAACGAGAATCTCAGCCACAGCCGCATGCACAACAACAAGGCATCCCTTCTGCATCGACACCGGCAGCCGGATACGTATACCCGCCATCGCCATCGAGGCCTCGAGGTCAGACGGTGAGTGGTGTGATAGGACGGCCCATGGGCATGTCGACGTTGCCGAGTTTGAACACCAACATTCCGCAACCCGCACACGGTGCTGCAATGCACTCGCATCAGCATCCGCATATGCAGCAAGCTCAACAACAAGAATCGCAAGCGAGTCCGTCGATATACTTTCACCACTGGCAACCGCCAACCTCGCAAGCCAGTGGTAGCTCGAATCGGCCCGGAAGTCCTTCTGGTTCGTCAAAGACCAAGAGAAAGCGAGATTCTCTGTGAACTAATGCAGCTTCAATGTCAATAGGGGAAACTCCCAGGAAGCGCAAGGCCACCGGGCATGCCCCTTCCCCAACACGCAGCGAACAACGGTATCGATCACCACCATCCTTTAGTCAAGGTAGCTCGTCGAATGCACCATTTCGTGGGCCAGGTCGAGGCCATTCACGACAAAGGAGTGATATGTCACCCTTCAGAGTTAGTGGGCCAGGGCGTTCTCGAAGGGAAAGTTTCGGCGGGCCTCTACGTCGAAGGTCACCAATACGAAGGTCGCCAGTGCGCAGTTCAACGCCTATGCCACAACAAGAACGACCAGGAACCGAACGTAGCGAGTCGAAACAGTCAGTATCAGCAATGCTGTCAGAGGAACCTCAGCCCGCTGCGCGGTATCCTGTTCGCCCGGGCGAAGATAGTGGATCTCGATACAGACAACCTTCTCCCGAGGACTCAAAGACGCTCAGGAATATCAAGGAGACATCGAGGCCGCGCGACAGTGCAGGAGACAGATAGGGCGCTTGACTTAACGGGAGACTCCCTAGACGCGTTCCTGTCGATCAATTATCGCGCTTGTGCGCCACACGGCCAAATCATTTTATTTTTTTTATTTTTTATTCTTTTTATGTCCAAGCGCGGTTATCCTTCTACTCATTTATGACAGCCCACAAATCACAACAGCCAACGTTATTGTTTTTTTGTGGCTTGAAAGAGTTGTTTGTCTAGACAACTGGAATGGAGAGCATTTTTCACGTCAACACTTGAATTCGGGTTTAAGTGTTTGTATATTTCTTGAAATACAATTCTATGGAGTTCCTGCATTGTAGTTATATGCTTCTAGGCAACATTGAAGGCGGGTTAGAAAATCAAAGAGTCTTGCTTGGGCTCGGTCAAAATTGGAGTTTCTGAAAATGGTTGTTTGCTTGTTGAAAGGAGTTGGCCGATTGGTTATTACGAAATAGCATTGGATATAGCGGATTGGACTCAGGCTCAGGCTCGATAGGGTGTGTGGCAGGGCACATATGGAAGCACTCGGAGGCAGTTCCATATGCGGTTGTAGATATCCTGTGGACTTAGATTCGAGGAAGATGAAGTTTCACAGCTTTAGTCAACGCATAGCTAACATTCTCAAGAGAAGTGAATCAAGAATGAGCACTGAGTGAGTGAGTGAGTGAGTGTGACAGACGTATAGACAGACAGACGATACCAACAGGGTTAGATGCATGAGACTATTGTCTTGGCCAAGGATTCAAGTCAGTTTACAACTACTAGCCTCAGTTGGTCTCGTTCCATCCGCAACTCAGCTACAAAGAAGTTGAGCCACTTTGCTGTACTGAAAACCTCCAGGTCAACCATAGGCATTGTAGAGTACCTAGATTCAGGAACGCCCCAAAACAAAGTTGCGGTTACCGAACGCCATTTCATTAGTACCAGATAGCTTATTCTGAGGATCCAACATATCATAGAGCAGAAAAGAACTGCTCGTATCCTTCTCCCAAGAACTACAGGCAGGGGGGGGCTCGGGTTTCTCTACTTGACTCTCTAGCCCCTCCCAAAGGAACGATGATCCTGGGTAGAAAAGATCCATTACCAATGGATGACTGCAACTCAAGAACCAGCCACGTCTTCAGATCCAGCACCAAGTGAAGAAGGTATCGGACTGAATGGGGCTGAGGAGCAAAGCACAAAAGAGGAGACGAGGAAGAATGAATACGAAAAAAGCCACAGTTTACAAGGCTTTGCCAAAAAGAGGAAAGACAAGGGAGGGGATAGTCATAATAACGACTATGCATAATAAGAGAAGGAGTATAAGTGGATGAGTAAGAAAATCAATGGTTCTGTGCATAAGCCTCCTTGTGTTAGTGTGCAACCATCCAGCGGGTGCAGACACAGAAACAAAGTAAACAAAGAATTGTGGCTTGCGTCTGGGCTTTCTTGAAGGGGAAAACTCGGCCGTCTGCGCATCGACTCTGCATGACATCCATGGAAGGCCAACAGAAGGTAGTGCATGGCAGAGTAGTATTGGGCACTCTGTAGGCATAGTTATAGTTGGAGCTAATATCTCGCGTTATCGTGGGCATGGCAATGTGCATACACACGTGTATCATCATAGACGATGCAGTGCAATCCATCACTTACATCAAAGCTAGAATTTAACTTCTTCATAGTAGCAACAGTCATACACAATAAGTCCAAGGTAATCAATTACCTGGCTAGCCAAGCTCAAGAAGTACTGTCGAAACTCTAACAGATAGCTCCTCTCATCGATTAGAGTGGACAAACTAATCTACATCTTCCTTTCTTTGCAATTGAGTTCCATCACCGAGCCGCTTCCGACCTGATGGCGCCCGCC